>CAJDSM010033457.1:0-17768 GCA_903981925.1 Ostrea lurida
ATTTTCCTACTAGTTTTGACGACGGGTAATCGCGTTTACTTTTTTGCGTCTAAGGGCTCACGGCGGGTGTGACCGGTCGGCAGAGGATGCTTACTCCTCCATGACACCTGATCCTGCCTTCGCTTTTGTCGGAGGTCCGTGTTGCCCCACACTATATAAATATTGCATGTAGTTGAGGATAACATTGAAAATGTTCACCCCGAGAAAAACTGTGTCAATCCGATGTTGACAATGGTGTTTCGAGGGGGGGGGGATTTTCAATGTAACCCTCACTATATGAAATATTTATTTTGTTATACTGAATGTAACCATTTCGTCTGTTGACTTTGGTCACTGTCATGCGATGTTTCTTATATCAATGCTGGTAATTGTATTTATCACAAACGCTCAAATGACGCCGTATTTAACAATCTACGGCGACCGTACGCGCATAAATTTGACGCATGTTAACGTGTAGCGGTCACCCATCCAGGTGCTGACCACGCTCGCCGTTGCTTAACTTGCGTGATCAAGACAGGAACTCTACCACATCGCCAGAAAAGCTAGCTCTCTAGCGAGGCAGTATAAGTTCCCTTTATACTGTTCGCTACACTTCTCCCGCTCGGGGAAGCTTCGTCCGAAGCTTTGCATGGGGTCCTCTCTGAATGTTTGGCACCTGTTCAGCAACGGCACCCGCCGTTTCCACGACATCCACCGTCGTCCCCGGACGAAACCACGTCCGTACATGGACACTAAAGTCCCAGAGCTCTGAAGAGAACTTACTGACACAGGTCTCCCGCCAAACACCAGAGTCACTACGCTGCCACCAATTTGTAACGTGTAGCGGTCACCCATCCAGGTGCTGACCACGCTCGCCGTTGCTTAACTTGCGTGATCAAGACAGGAACTCTACCACATCGCCAGAAAAGCTAGCTTCCTAGCGAGGCAGTATAAGTTCCCATTATACTGTTCGCTACATGTAACAATTTTTCATAATGGTACCTGTCGTCAAGTAATGTTTCCCGTTGCTAGATACTATCACTTTGGGGGCGTGTTTTCTATTCTCAGAGGGAAACAGTATATTTTGTCAACTGTTCCTTGTCCAATCAGATTCGAGTATTTTACATGAAAGTATAACAATCGACTTTGTATATATGTTTTTGGGGAATATGATTACGTTTAACACATTGTTAACTTCGCCAATTCATATAAATAACCAGAAACTTCTTAAATTTTTTGGAACGATATAGATCTCCCGTGTATTGCTCCGTCTTTTGGCAAGTATTAGTATACTGTTTTGGATTTTTTTCCCTATGATATACATGTAATGTCATCAAAATTATTTTGAACTTTATTGAATTCTTTCATTGTTTTCCAGTTTTTCTCAATGGTTCACTTGCCGTTGCCGTATCTTTTATGATAGCAGAAATCAAAGGACCCGTATCACAGGTACACTCTGTATTAAAGTCACGAGACTATTCCCAATATCAAATTCGCAATCGGAACATCACTCGGCCTTTTCCGAGGTTTTTTTTTTCCGGAAAAGGCCGAGTGATGTTCCGATTGATCCGGTGATTAAAATTCATGCTTATATTCCAGATTGCCACTACCATTCTTGGCTGTTTTAATGGGAGTTTGTGTGGAATGTTTCTGTTTGCAGTGTTTGTTCCATGGTCCACGACAAAGGTCACTCTTCAGAATATTTCAATTTTAATATCAAAGTACAATGCAATGCATCCCTTAAAAATGCATGACGATTAAGATTAACAAATCGCCTGTTAATTTTCAGTCTACATTATGCGGAGGAGTAGCGAGCATTTTAGTCACATTCTGGATTTCAATGGGAAAGAATTTCTCAAAAACTCTTCGGCGCCAACCGTGGCTGGAAATGCCGCCAAATGACAAATGTTTTCACATCATTGGAAATACTTCGGTCCCGTTCACTACATCTGCATTCAACTATTCAACGTCAACAGAGACCGTTCTCTCAGACGTATCAAGCATGGCCACCATGACAACAGAAGAGTATATACCGTATGTATGTTTATCACATTTGTGTATAAAGAACTCGGGTAAGAAATTTTAAAATGGTCCTAATATTATACAGATGAACGAAGTTCATTTAGAAAAATTAATACATGTATAAGTATAATTAAGGTCGGANTGTCCTAATATTATACAGATGAACGAAGTTTCATTTAGAAAAAAATAATACATGTATAAGTATAATTAAGGTCGGATTACATTTTAAAATATATTTTGTTTTGTATTGTAGAGAAGGGCTAGACAAAATATACGCCATCTCTTACATGTGGCTTGCGGCCATAGGGATTGTCATTTGTCTTGCCGTTGGTCTGTTAAGTGCTTTGATCCTAGGTATTATTTGCATGTCTTATATTAATTGTTTCAAAGTAATGTTTTACAGATTAGTAGGAGACATAAAGTGACAGTTAAATCCACTGAGCCTATCATAAAAAGAGAACAGGCCAACGGCAAAGTGAACCATTGAGAAAAACTGGAACAACAATGAAAGAATTCAATAAAGCTTCAAAAATAATTTTGAATGACATTACATGTAATATCATAGAAGAAAAATCCAACAGTATACTCAAATACTGCCAAAAAGACGGAGCAATTACCCGGAGAATCTATATCTGTTCCAAAAAATTTAAGAAGTATTTCTGAGTTATCTTATATGAATTGCGACGAAGTTAACAAATGTGTTAAAACGTAATCATATTCCCCAAAAACATATATACAAAGTCGATTGTTATAGCTTTCCATGTAAAATACTCGAATCTGATATTGGACAAGGACAGTTGACAAAATATTACTGTTTCCCTCTGAGAGATAAGAAACACGCCCCCAAAGTAAGTATAGTATTCTAGCACGGGAAACATTACTTGACGACGGTACCATTATGAAAATTGTTAACATGTGCGAACAGTATAATGGGGAACTTATTGCCTCGCTAGGAAGCTAAGCTTTTCTGGCGATGTGGTAGAGTTTCCTTCTTGATCACGCAAGTTAAGCAACGGCGAGCGTGGTCAGCACCTGGATGGGTGACCGATACAACGTTTAAAATTGGTGGCAGGCGTAGTGGACTCTGGTGTTGCGGGAGACCTGTGTCAGTAGTCTCTTCAGAGCTCTGGGCTTTATATGTCCATGTACGGACGTGGTGTTTCGTCCGGGACGACGGCTTTGGATGTGTCGTCGGAACGGCGGGTGCCCGTTCTGATACAGGTGCCAAACATTCAGAGGAGGACCCCATCGAAGCTTCGGAACGAAAGCTTTCCCCGAGCGGGAGGGAAGTGTATGCGAACAGTATACAAGGGAACTTATACTGCCTCGCCTTAGAGAGCTAGCTATTTTCTGGCGATGTGGTAGAGTTCCTTCTTGATCACGCAAAGTTAAGCAACGGGCGAGCGTGGGTCAGGCACCTGGATGCGGTGACCCGCTACACCGGTTGAACATGCGTTCAAATTTATGCGCGTACGGTCGCCGTAGATTGTTAAACGGCGTCCATTTTGAAGCGTTTGTGATAAATCAATTACCAGCAATTGATATACAGAAACATCGCATGACAGTGACAAATGTCCAACAGACGCGAATGGTTACGATTCAGTATAACAAAAATAAATATGTTCATATAGTGAGGGTTTACATTGAAATCCCCACCCCCCCCGAACACCATTGTCAACACGGCTATTGACACAGTTTTTCTCGGGGTGAACATTTTCAATGTTATCTCTCAACTACATGCCAATTTTATTATAGTGTGTGGCAAACACGACCTCCGACAAAAGCAAGGCAGGATCAGGGTCATGGAGGAAAGGTAAGCATCCTCTTGCGACCGCGTCTACACCCGCCCGTGAGCCCTTAGACGCAAAAAAGTAAACGCGATTTACCCGTCGTCAAACTAGTAGGAATAATGACAGTCAAACAAAGGGAAACAAATCAGTCAAACATATTGAACTAGTGGGTAATTTGCAAAATCGCCAAAACAAGGTCATTATTAGCAACCTTAGAATTTGCGAAATGATCCCAACCTCTGTATGTCCCAGGGGTCCGTCGTTTACCCACCTCTGGTATGGTCCCAGGGGTCCGGTGTTTACCCACACTCTGGCATGTCCAGGGGTCCGTGGTTTGCCCAACTCTGGTATGTCCAGGGGTCCGTGTTTGGCCCACCTCTGTATGTCCAAGGGGGTCCCGTGTCTTACCCACCTATCTGGTATGTCCAGGGGGTCCGTGTTTACCCTACCTCTGGTATGTCCCAGGGGTCCCTGTTTTGCCCACGTGAGGCTGTTTGCCTGGTTGTCTAGGGGTTCCGTGTTTACCCCACCTCATGGTGTGTGTCCAGGGGTCCGTGTTTACCCCACCTCTGGTATATCCCGGGGTCCCATGTTTACCCACCTCTGGATGTCCAGGGGTCCGTGTTTGCCCAACCTCTGAGTAGTCGTTGCCCATCTGCATGTCACGGGCGGTTTACCACACCTCGTGTGTCAGTTGACCCACCTCTGGTATGTCAGGGGTCCGTGTTTACCCACCTCTGGTGAATTCCAGGGGTCCGTGTTTACCCACCTCTGGTATGTCCAGGGCGGTCCCCTGGTATGTCCGGTCGGGCTCGCCTTTATTTGTATTCTTTATAGGATCACTTGACCACTCTTCCTTATCTTAACCTTTATTCCGTCCTTCAAAGTCTGCCTCTTTGAGAGGTTGGAGGTCGCATTATACAACAGCCAATAAAAGTGTGATACGTACCATGAAATGTCAGACTCTGACAGCGTGCGGCGAATGATAGGTAGGACGCGGGTAGTCTGGGATGGATGGAAAGAGTGAGCTTCACCAATATCCTCAGCTGTCGAGCGGGATAAACTAACTTAACCATGTGAGGACAGGGTGCTGAAAGAAAAATAAAATATGGCAATGCGCGCCAGCCTTATTACGCAAGATAAAATAACATGTTATAAACACGTCCGTTTTATTGGGATCGATTACGTGTCATTAATGTTCATCGAGTATGAGAATGTTTTAGAATAACTCAGGACTTTTTTCAAACCGCAATTAATTTGAAGTAGGAAATTTGCTGGTTTACGTTTTTATTTTCTATTATCTAATCGATAAATAAATCAAATCGGCAATTAATGCATAGTAGATGAACCAAACAAACAAGGCCATTGTGGCCACTCGCTCACTTGAGCAACTGCTTCACTAAAAGAGGCAGTCAGTTAGAACTTAATCCCCTATTGTGGCCCACCCAACACACGGAAGGCGCGGAGCAAATAAAATTCTCATCCTATTCAGGAAACTTTCAGGTAACATACCACTCCATCTCGGTTCAATGAAGAAGATTTTTAAAATAATTTCGCCTATATTTTACAAAAAAATATTGATCCCTTTTGTGGCCTGGGGTCGATGATTTGAACAAAAGTTTTGCTTCAATTATCATCCAGGAAGCTTTTCTGGCCCAGTGGTTTCTTGGAAAAAGATTTTTAAAGATCTTTCCCTATATAATAATCATATGTAAACTTGATCCCTATTGTTGGCCGATCACATCAACGTACTCTCCGGTGGGTTATTATTTTGAACAAACTTGAATCCCACTATAATCAGGAAGCTTTCATATGAATTTTTCTAGTTTTCTGCCCAGTGGTTTCTTTGAAGAAAAAGAATTTTATAAGATTTTCCCTATATAATCATATGTAAAACTTTGATCCCCTGTTGTGGCCTCATCGTACCCCGGGTCATGATTTTGAAAAAAAAAAACTTGAAATCTCCACTATACAAGGAAGCTTTCATGTGAATTCAGCTTTTCTGGCCCAGTGGTGTCTTGAGAAGATTTTTAAATGACACAACCCTATTTTTACATTTTCGTGATTTCTCCCCTTTTGATGGGGGGCTGGTCCTTTATTTGAACAAACTTGAATCCCCTCACTCAAGGATGATATACCTAGTTTGGTTGAATTGGCCCAGCGCGTTCTGTGAGAAGAAGTCGAAAATGGTTGAAAAGTTAACAACAGACGGACTATGACGACTGGAACAAAAAAGCATCAGATAGCTCACTTGGACCCTTCGGTTCAGGTGAGCTAAAAGGGACGTGTTTTTGTTTTAAGTAATGATTTCCCCGTTATATTTATGAATGGTACAAAGATTAAAAGATGGTATTCGTAGAAAAATGTTTTGTTAATTATATAATGGTTTTTAAGCAACAATCAGAAACAAAAGTAGTCATCACGAGGGGAATTCTACAGCACAGTTGTTTTTGGGGTACATCCTTACAACGTTTGCTTTTGAAAATTGTCATGGAATGTAATTTGACCATAAGATATAATTCGTGCAGTTACCATGAATATTGCAAGTGAGATACATGAGACACGTATTAAGTTTTGAAATGGCAAATTAACACCATCAATTTAACACAATTTCTGTCTTTGCTTAAAAAAATTTCTTTAAACGAATTTCTTTGAATATATATTTCTTGCTTGGCGTTCATGAAATGAAAAAAAAAAATCAACTCGATTATGAAAATACTTGTATGAATTAAATGGCCTTTGCATGTATAGGATATGACGTCACCCTTAAGGAGGCGCTAAACAAGGAAGCCATGAAACAATGTCCGGGCATCCTGGAGATTTTCAAAAGATTTACAGAACCATATTAAGGGATTAATCTGTCAAAGAAAAAAATAAAAGCAAAAAATCAGGTTCTATCATTTATTGAACTAAATCCAAATATGGAGGACAATCAAACGATCGAACTGAAACACCACCTGGACGAAATTAAAAATCGGCAGACCTTATTCGTGGTTGATAAAAGAAAATCTGGACCTCTATCGATTTCGGAGACGATTAAAATTTGTACAGATCGATACCACACGATACGAGCTGTTGATTAAAGCCAATGGGTTACAATAACCGAAAGTACTAGTAAGGTTAGGATACAATTTTAGATTTAATTTAGAGAGAAAAAACAACCACCAAAAGTAACCATGTATTTTTGTAGAATTTATTACGGCGAGCCATTTTGCGTACTGTTTAATGGCATGTACTATAGTAGCTAAAATTCTAAGAGGGATTGGTCTTTCCAACGGTGACATCGTTCGAATCCCAAAAGGGTTTTTCTTAATTTCATTCCACACTGGATTCACGTAACGTTGGGGGGGGGGGGACCTGGGTTCCACGACGATTACGTGTTACCAGGATAGATAATCAAACCCGGCACCTCCCAGGTCTCAAAATCGATAATCAAACCCAGCACCATCCAGGGCCTCGCCTCAAGATCGATAAATCACATGCGCACCCCTTCAAATCGATAAACAACTACACCTCCAGGCTCCCAAGATCGATAATCAAACCCAAGATCCTCCAGGCTCTTCAAGATTGATAATCAAAGCCAGACTCAGTCGCCTCAAGATCGATAATCAAAACGCTCCAGGTTCAAGACTCGATAAACTGGCAACAACGGCATTTCAGCTCATATATTATCAATCCAGCACTCGCACTCGCTGTTCATAAACGCATCTAGCTCGAGTAAAAACCAACCTGCCTCAAGTATATCACGTCCTATGCTTCGTCGATCAGGCCTCAAAATATGAACGATTGTTATCCTAGTCGCATTGCGTATACATGAGTCTTCAATAGCAAGAATATAATCTTTTTTCCTAGGTTGATGTAAATATTTATCTACAGAGCATATAATTCCAAATAACAACAAAAAGGTCAAACTTTTGAAATTACTTTATATTTTAAGCATTCATACAGCTAAATTAAAAAAAACCTAAAACAACCACATATAATAAAAAAATAAAGGAAATTTTTATTAAAGTGAAATTTTATTTGCTTATGAAGAATTATTTCAAGCGTTGGTTAGTTCTTTTTAGTCTGTTTCTCAGTTTCTCGGGCTTCCAGACCCAGTCTCCAGGCCTTGTTGTGGATCAAGCATCCCTAAACCATTATGCTACCTCGACTATGAAAACGGAAGTTGTTATCAAAAAGAATAATACTGAAACAGCAGTATGTCAACCGATTAATATTTTGCTACAGTCCCATCTATTACATACCTGGTTGGGTTCTTGATTGGGGGGTGACCAGAAAAGTGAGAGGGATGCAGCGCTTCGTATAATAGTACGCGTAGGCAACAAGTTCCCTCAAATATATGGAGCGAGAGGGTGATGAAAAACGCTGGACCGGAAAATTAGAATATCCTAGAAAATGCCAGAACAATCTATTTACATGCAGATTCTTTCAAAATAACTAAATGTAAATTAAAATCATGTCAGGTCATTGAAGTTATTTACATACAGAAACTTTTTTCTTTTTTTATTGTGTTTTGTTTTTATTTGTTTGTTTGTGTTCGTGTGTTGTTGTTTGGTCGTTTTTGGGGGCGGATTTTCCTATCCGCAAAAATTGAAAAACTATCAACGGTAAATTGCCATAATTCTTCCATTTTCTCATGGTAACATGGAGGGGTGCCTCTCTCTCCAAAGGGCATACGCCAACTGTCCAGTTTCACAATTTTCCATATACATTCTCTCAGCAAAAAATATATATACAGATTCCAGTTGACTCACACACTCTACAGATGCCCTTCTTAATCCACGATATATATAAACTTGACTGACGATCCACAGCGTAATGAAGCCTCAAAACTATAGACCCTGACTCACGGTGACCAGTATAATACGATCGTGTCGCTCAACAGAGCAACGACCATGAGAGGCTGGCGAGGTGTGTCAATTATGTGAAATGGGTGTGGGTGTGTATGTGCTTCTTACATGTAGGTTGCAAGTTTCATGCTTCTCCAAAGAGAGGTAACTCGGATAATTGTGCAAATTAAAAAGTGTATGATTCGGCTCGAATCTACGTCACTCTACCTCTTCTCCCGCACATATAAAACAACTAGGAGCGGGATGATGTGTTGATTTTTTATCGTGGCCCATAATATACCAAATCTCTACACCAAATGCTCACAACGGTCGTACTGTGCGGAGATATCTCCCCCATTATCCATATAAGAACACAAGACTGAGTGTGCTGTGATATGATCTATGAGTCCATACAACTTACTACTACCGGTACAGACTGAACTGGTACTCAGCCGGTTGTGGCACCTAATCATAACATATAATGGTGGTAAAACAACAATTGACGTTATGGAGCTTAAAGCCGTGTGGCCGCACCTCGATGTGTCTACGCCGAGAGAGACCCAATGCCAAAGAGACGCATGAGAGAATCCTGCATCAACAACTAACAATACACAACGACCGTCCGCGTCTCAGAAAAATCGATTAATCAATTAGTTACTATTCATACATCCTCTGTCTGTGATATTACCTCTATGCAAGCCAGGTGAGTCTAAATGCGTCGTCTTCAGTTGTGTAACCTCAAAATCGTCCGCAAGGATATAGATACAGACTCTCGACATTCTGGATAAATGCGATAGAAGTGCCAGTCCACCTGACAATCTCCCTCGCCTACCAAGCTATGAATATACGCTCACTCATAGATGTATGTAATCGGTAGAAGTTGTATATTCTGTTACTAGCTCAGTCTCGAGCTCTATGTCGTGTGTCATACTGACCACCATCTAGCAACTACTAGCTCAATGTGTAATTAAGGCCATTACGCAACGTTCGTTTCTGTATATATATTATTTAGAACTATTTTTTAATTATAAAAATCATTAGTACCGCTTAAGATATTCTTGGAGAAAAATCAGACCATATTTTCCTAGGGTTTGAAAAGATAAACAGATGATGAAAAATATAGATTTGCAACATTATCCGAGTTACCTCTCCTTTTGGAGGAAAAGCCAAATGAACTTGCACCTACTGTATTTCATACTACAAAAACAATGTCAGTTCACTGTTGTAAATTATATATTCATTCATCATCAAATAATTTTGAAGGGATGGAATTGATTTTGCGTTTCCTGTAACTGAAGTCCTTCAATTTTTGGAGATGAAAAAATGTGAAATGGACATTGCGTATGCCCTTAAATAAGCAACCCATTACCATGAGAAATGGAAGAATTATGGCATAATACCGTATGATGAGTAATTTTCAATTTTGCGGTAGGAAATTCCGCCCCAAAAAAACCCAAAACAAACAAAACAAACACAAACAAAACAAATATAAAAACAAAACAAAAAAAAAGGAAAAAAGTTTCCTTATGTAAATAATTCCATGGGGACCTGAACATGATTTTTATTTACATTGGGGTATTTTGAAAATTAATCTGCATGTTAAAGATCCATTTTTAGGAATATTTCAAATTTCCGGTCCAGCGTTTTCATTCCCCTTCCGCTGCATTATTTGAAGTGGATAGTGCTACTGCGTACTATTATCGAAGCGCTTTGCGACCTCTCACTTCTGGCAAAGTTAAGAACCCAAACCAAGGTATGTATATAGGATGGGAGTAGCAAAATAATATATTACATACTGCTGTTTCAGATATTATTCTTTTGAAAACAACTCACGTTTTTCATAGTCGAGGTAGCATAATGGGTAGGATGCTTGTCTTATCCACAACCAAGGCCTGTTGAGACTTGGGTCTGGAGCCCAGAAACTTGAGAACAGACTTAAAAGAACTAACCAACCTCTGAAATAATTTTTCATAAGCAAATAAAAATTTTCACTTTATAATTTCCTTTAATTTTTTTATATAGCAAGGTTTGTTTTGTCTTTTTATATGTTACTGATCATGACATTTTCTTAACAACTCAGTAGTACTCTCCACAAGTGTGACCTTATTTGTAGTGTTTATTGGAATTACTCTGTACAGATAAAAATAGCTTTACATCCTAGTAAAGTATCGTGATGTCCCCATCTCTACTTTGACACCAACGATCACTGGTAGATCAGCATGCACCTAGATATCCATAACTGTTTCCCATTTATGCTTGGTAGGCCATCTGTCCCGCCATCGTCATCTAAGAGTATAACATGTTTTCATATGGACTATCGGAGTAAACATTGTTCACCACCGCCTATAGAATTCACAGGGACATATAGTAGAATATTAATCTTCAGCATCTGAGCACAATTTTGGGGTATTTAAGATATCGATTGCTTGAGGCGCTGGAGATGCTGGGTTTGATATTATGATCTGAGGCGAAGGCCTGGAGGTTGCTGGGTTTGATTATCGATCTTGAGAATCTGAGGTGCCGGGATTTGAATTTTCTCTATCCTGGTAACGGCAATCGTCGGAACCCCAGGTCCCCCCCCGCCCCCCCCCCCCAACGTTACGTTTGAATCCAGTGTAAAATGGAAATTAAGGGAAAAACCCTTTGGATTACGACGATGTCACCGTGGAGACGACATCCCTCTTTAGAAATTTTTAGGCTCCTACAGCTATATACCTGGCCATACATACAGTACACGCAAATATACTTGCCCTGCCGTAAATAAAATTTCTAACAAACATTACATGGCGTTTTGGTGGTTGTTTTTTTCTCCTTAAATTAAATCCAAAATGTATCCTACCTTACTAGTACTTTGGTTATGTAACGCCTTGGCCTTTTATCACAGCTTTCGTAATCGTGTGGGTATCGATCTGTACAAAATATTTTAATCCGTCTCGCGAATCATAGAGGTCCAGATTTCTTTTATCACACGAATAAGGTTCTGCGCGATTTTTAATTTCGTCGCAGGTGGTGTTCCAGTCGAAATCTTTATTGTCCTCATATTATGGATTTAGTTCAATAAATGATAGACTTCTGATTTTATTGCTTTTAATTTTTTTTTCTTTGACAGATAATCCTTAATGCGTTCTGGGAAATCTTTTGAAAAATCGGTGCCAGAATGCCCGGGATTGTATTCATGGGCTTCCGTTTTAGCGCCTCCTTAGAGGTGACGTCATATTCACATGCAAAGTTGTCATGTTAATTCATACATGTTATTTCAATAATCGAGTTGATTTTTTTCATTTTCACTGACGCAAGCAAGAAAATATATATTCAGAAATTCGTTTTAAGAATTTTTTTAAGCGAAAGACAGAATTGGTCGTTAAATGAGGGTGTAATTTGCTTTCAAATACTTAATAACGTGTCTCATGTTATCTCACTTGCAATATTCAAGGTAACTGCCACGATTATATATCTTATGTCAAATTACATTCCATGACATTTTCAAAGCAACTTGTCGTAAGGATATACCCCAAAAACTTGCTGTAGAATTTCGTATTGACTAATGTTGTTTCTGGATGTTGCTAAAAACCCATTATATATATTAACAACATTTTTCTACGATACCATCTTATCTGTTGTACCATTCATAATAATAACGGGAAATCATTACTTAAACAAAAAACACGTCCTTTTTAGCTCACCTGAAACCGAAGGTCCAAAGTTGAGCTTCATTGATCGCTTTTTGTCCGTCGTTATGTCCGTCTGTCTGTTAAACTTTTCACATTTTCGACTTCTTTCTCAAGAACCGCTGGGCCAAATTCAACCAAACTAGGTATAAATCATCCTTGAGTGAAGGGGATCTCAAGTTGTTCAAATAAAGGACCAGGCCCCCATCAAAGGGGAGATAATCACGAAAATGTAATAAAAATAGGTGTGGTAGTTCATTTAAAAAATCTTCTCAAAGAACCACTGGCCAGAAAGCTGAAATCACATGAAAGCTTTCCTGTATAGTGGAGATTTCAAGTTTTTTTTTTTCAAATCATGAACCCCCGGGGTACGATGAGGCCACAACAGGGGATCAAAGTATTTACATATGATTAATATAGGGAAAATCCTTTAAAATTCTTTTTTCTCAAAGAAACCACTGGGCCAGAAAAGCTGAAATTCATATGGAAAGCTTTCCTGAAATAGTTGGAGATTCAAGTTTGTTCAAATCATAACCCCCGGAGTTAACGATGAGGCCACAATAGGGGATCAAAGTTTTACATATGATTATATATAGGGAAAATCTTTTTAAAAAATCCTTTTTTCTCAAGAACCACTGGGCAGAAAAGCTTCTTGATATATTGAAGATAAAACTTGTTCAATCCATGACCCCAAGGCCACAAAAAGGGATCAATATATTTTGTAAATTATATAGGAAATTATTTTAAAAAATCTTTTCATTGAACAGACAGATGAGTGGATATTTAACCTGAAAGTTTCCTGATATGGAGAGATTTATTGCCTCCCCCCTTCCGTGTGTTGTGGGGCCAACAATAGTGGGATTAAATTGCTACTACTGCTCTTCTTAAGTGAAGCAGTTGCTTCAAAGTGGAGCCGATGTTGGCCCATGGCCTCTTGTTTTTGGGTTCATTACTATGCAATTAATGCCCGATTTTGCATTATTTATCCGATTAGATAATTAGAAATATAAAAACGTAAACAAGCAAATTTACTACGTCAATTAATGCGTGAAAGTCCTGAGTATTGCTAAAACATTTTTCATAAACTCGATGAACAATTAATGCACGTAATGACACCAATAAAACGACGTGTTTTACATGTATATCTTTGCACTGTATAAGGGCGCCAGATGCATATTATATTTCTTTTCAGTCACCCTTCCTCTGGTTTAAAGTAGTTTATTCCGCTACGACAGCTGAGGATATTGTGAAGCAAACTATTTCCATCCATCCCCAGACTACCGGGTTACTATATTGTCAAGCTCGTCAGGTACTGTAATTTATGGTAGTTCATTTTATTTGCATGTGGTATAATGGATCGCAAATCAAAGAAGGCAGACTTGAAGGACGGATAAAAATGGTCTACCAGTAAGAGAGTGGTCAATGAGTTCCTATAAAGAATACAAGAATAAAAGAGCGGAGAAGCACACGGACCCCTGGACATACCAGAGGTGGGTAATACACGACCCCTGGACATAACCAGAGCGTGGGTAAACACGGACCGACGCTGGACACCAGAAGTGGGAAAACGGACCCCTTAGACATACCAGAGATGGGCAACACGGACCCTGGAACATACGCAGAGTTTGGGCAAAACACGGACCCACGTGGACATACCAAGAGGTGGGAGTAAACATGGACCCTCTGATTATAGACCCAAGAAAGGGGTGGTAAACAACAGGACCCCTGGAACACCACCAGAGTGGGTTAAACACGTGGGACCCCTAGACATACCAGAGTTGGGCAAACAGGGACCCCTGGACATACCAGAGGTGGTAAACACGGACCCCTGGACAATACAGGTGGGTAAACACGGACCCCTGGACATTACCAGAGGTGGGCAAAACACGGACCCCTGGACTACCAAGAGTTGGGCAAACACCGGAACCTCCTGGACAATGGCCAGAGGTTGGTAAACACGACCCCTGGACATACCAGAAGGTGGTAAACACGGACCCTGACATATCCAGAGTGGATATTTCGCAATTCTACGGTTGCTATAAATGACCTTTGTTTGCGATTGCAAATTACCACTAATATATGTTGACTGATTTGTTTCCCTTTGTTTTGACTGTTTCATTTTCCTACTATTTGACGACGGGTAATCGCGGTTTAACTTTTTTGCGTCTAAGGGCTCACGGCGGGTGTGAGCGGTCGGCAAGGGATGCTACTCCTCCATAGCACCCTCTGACTCCTTTGCCTTCGCTTTCCGTGGTGGTCGGGAGGGGTGCCGGTGTTGCCCCAACATATAATAAACCCTATTGCCCATGTACGTTGAGGAAAATGATAAACTTTGCACCCCAAATCCTGTCAGCCCGGTGAGAAAAACGCCGATGATGTCAATGACAATGTAGAATCGTAAGTTTCAGTGAGGGGGGAGGGGAGTTTTTCAATGTAACCCCTCACTATAGATAAATATATTATTTTGTTATACTGAATGTAACCATTTCGTCTGTTGAACTTTTGGTCACTGTCATTGCGATGTTTTCTTATATCAATTGCTGGTAATTGTAATTTATCACAAACGCCTCAAAATGACGCCGCTTTAACAATCTACGGCGAACCGTACGCGGCATAAATTTTGACGACGCATGTTTAACCGTGCTATGCGTCACCCAATCCAGGTGCTGACCACCTCGCCGTTGACTTAACTTGGTATCAAAGACAGGAACTTCTACCAATCGCCAGAAAAGCTAGCTCTTCTAGCGAGGCAGTTATAAGTTCCCTTTAATAACTGTTCGCTACACTCCGTCCGCTCGGGGATAGCTTCGTCCCGAAGCTTCGCATGGGTCCTCTCTGAATAGTTTTGGCACCTGTTCAGCAACGCACCCGCCGGTTTTCCCGACGAATCCACCGTCGTCCCCGGAACGAAACCACGTCCGTACACATGGACACTAAGTCCCAGAGCCTACTGAAGAGACTATCTGACACAGGTCCCCGCCAAATCACCAGAGTTCACTACGCTGCCACCAATTTGGGTTACGTTGTAGCGGTCACCCATCCAGGTGCTGACCATCGCTCGGCCGTTGCTTAACTCGTGATCAAGACAGAACTCTACCACATCGCCAAAAAGCTAGCTCCTAGCGAAGGCAGTATAAGTTCCCATTTATACCTGTTCGCTTCATGTAAACAATTTTTTCATAATGGTTACCTGTCGTCAAAGTAATGTTTTCCCGTTTGCTAGATACTATCACTTTTGGGCCGGCCAGTGTTCTCTAACTCCTCTCAGACGTGGAAACAGTATATTTTGTGCAAATTCTGTTCTTTCCAATCAGATTTCGAAGTATTTACATGAAAGTTTATAACAAATTCGACTTTGTATTATATGTTTTTGGGGAATACATACGTCCCGATAACTCACCGCAATGACGTATTCATCGCAAGACAGAGACACCAGAGCGGGCCACTGCTACCCCAGGGTGGCATACAATTGTAACTTTCGCCAATATCAATATAAATTAACCAGAGAACTTCTTAATTTTTGGAACGATAAGATCTCGTGTATTGCTCCGTCTTTTGGGCAAGTATTATATAACTGTTTTGATTTTTTTCCCTATGAATAACATTGTAATGTCATCAAAAATTATTTTGAACTTTATTTTGAATTCTTTCCATTGTTTCCAGTTTTGTCCAAATGGTTCACTTGCCGTTGCCGTATCTTTGGTATTTGATAGCAGAACATCAAGAGACGCCGTACACAGGTTACAGATTTTGTAAAAGTCACGAGACTTATTCCACTATCAAATTTTCGCAATCCGGAACATCACTCGGCCTTTTTCCGAGTTTTTTTTTTCGGAAAAAGACCGCCGAGGATGTTCCGGATTGATCCAGGTGCATTAAATTCATCTATATTCCAGATTGCCACTACCATTCCTTGGCTGTTTTATGGGAGTTTTGTGGAATGTTTCTGTTGTGCAGTGTTTTTCCATGAGTCCACGACAAGGTCACTCTTCAGAAATATTTCAATTTTTAATACCAAAGTACACAATGCCAATGCATCCCTTAAAAATGCATGACGATAAAGATTAAACAAATCGCCTGTTAATTTTCAGTCTGACCATTAGCGGGAGGAGTAGCGAGCATTTTAGTCACATTCTGGATTTTCGAATGACGGGAAAGAATTTCTCAAAAACTCTCGGAGCGCCGCAACCGTGGCTGGAAGAAATGCACGCCCAAAGGTGACAAATGTTTTTCTAACTCCATTGGAAATACTTCGGTCCCGTTCAAACTACAATCTGCATTCAAACTATTCAACGTCAACAGAGACCGTTCTCTCAAACGTATCAAGCATGGCCACCATGACAACGAAGAGTATAATACCGTATGTAGTTTGATCACATTTGGTGTATAAAAGAACTTCGGGTAAGAAATTTTAAAAATGTTCCATAATATTATACAGCATGAAACGAGAAGTTCATTTAGAAAATTAAATACATGTATATGGTATGAATAAGGTCGGAGTTACATTTAAAAATATATTTTGTTTTGTATTGTATGAGTAAGGGTCTAGACAAAAATATACGCCATCTCTTACATGTGGCTTGGCTTGCATAGGGATTTTCATTTGTCTTGCCGTTTGGTCTGCTTAAGTGCTTTGTCCAGGTATTATATTGCATGTGCTTATTATTAATTGTTTCAAAGTAATGTTTTACAAGATAAGTAGGAGACATATAAGTGATGCTAGTTAAATCCCTGCGCTGAGCTTAGCTAGCTCTGCTTAATATGCGGATTCACCGATTCCGAGGTTCAAAACGTTGAATAGAAATTTTGGATTGAAAATGTTTCAATCTTATTTACAAGTGGTAATACATGCCTGTAGATATGTTAAATTGTTGTATAATACTCTCGCCTATCTAATTATTAGGAATTAACGCAGTTTGGAAAGCGATCTAACTGGCACCGGTAATTCACAACATTCATATCATTTACTGATGACAGCTGGTTCAGACGACAATTCTTCTATTCTTCCCGCCGATATTTCAAAAACCGTAATTTTTTGATTAGCATCGGTAAACGCCGGCAGGAGGGTTTATTCATGGAAAAAAATACTGCTTTCATGTACATGATTTATTAAGAAATGAAAAAGAAATTGTCCTGGGCGAAACATATGAAATATGAAAAATGAGTTCTTCAAAAGTTAAAAAAGAGTGGTAATATTCGGAAAAAAATCGAATACAGTGTTGGAGGTTTTCACTTTTAATTTCAATAATCTAACTCATGGTTTCGAAAAATAATGTGACAATGTGATTTTGAGAGTAAGTATGGACAGAAAAAAATCATAAAAGAAACTTTAGATTCTCTCCTTATGCTTGGGCCATTCAGGGGGTTCGTTGGCTCGAGTTCTTATAGATTAGATGTGTCAGTTGTAACTTATCATTTATTTCATTCAGTATGTATACCTGTCATTGTCATTTCAGATAATTCGAATGTGGTCACAC
>CAJDSM010033462.1:5723-24574 GCA_903981925.1 Ostrea lurida
TCCCCCGCCCCACCCTTGAATCATGCTCAACATGGAACATTATGAATATTATACTATTCATGATCGTCCTTGACTTACTCTGTGAAACAATAATTGCTTTGATGTCATTACCTGATATTTTACAGTGAGGCCAATACATATGTTCGCCCTCTCCCCTCTATAGATAAACTCCTTCTATCCATTGCCAAATGCGTCTCATAACACACAATTTAAACTACCTCAGACTTGGAGCGAGAATCTAATGACCTCTAGTCTATTAATGTAAAACTTACGACTCGTCTACACCGGTCCTAGCGTGATTTTCACGTATTCTAATAATCACCTCCTGATTATTGTTATCATAGTCTTTGGGTCGGTTACCTCATATCGTTACCCTGAAGATGCTTCTGTATTCCGCATCGCTATCTTTCTAAAGTTCTATATGACAATTGCTTGTAGTCTGGCCATATTTCTGTTTAACCATATTCTGTTTCCCTACCGGTGGTTATGCCGAAGACACTGGAAGTTATCACGGTTTACCTGACCTGCGCGTAAGATTGATTTTGTCGACATTCGCAAATCCAAAGAGTGAAATCACCTAATTACTTATTCATCATCCTTCTTACGAAGCCCTAGTGATTTACACATCTTGTAACTATATGTCCTACAAACGGCCTCACCCCGAGGTGTTCGCATCTCCTATCCATCATTAGCAGTCCTGTGAAATTATAGTCGATCAATCTAACTTATCAGGTGATTACAAATCAGTACAATCATCATGCTCTTATAGATTGTCAACTTAATATCACCTTCGGTTATCTCAAGTTGTGATACTCTGAGACTAGGTATCACAGTTATGTAGTTCGCCGCTATATCACGTGTACTTAATAGCTCTCTCACAAACAGAAGGGGTGTCTTGGACTCTAAAACGAAGAAGGAACTTGAGACAAGACTCTTTTGTATTCTGCGACCTAGTTTGCGCACTCTAGGACAAATCCGTCAGGCTGACATCACAGCTCTTTCGAAGCAATATAGACTTGATACCAATAGACACATGAGCATGATATAAGTTTCCCACCGATCACTTTATTCGTTTTTTCTAAGTTTGCATTACACCTCACATAAGCACGACTATATTCTATACGCATTGCTCCGACCAAGACTTAGGAAACTCTCATTCGGTACAATTTCATATTATTTTAAGAGTCAGCTCATAATATTCGAATATTCTGAACGTGAGCCCAACGAAAACTTATTTTTTGGACCCCTTGGAAATAAATAGAGAAATAATCCCCATTTCATTGACTAAGCTACAGTCGCAAAGATTTACCTTCCTCACACATAACGCCGCATTGTTACTCTATCTTCTTTTTACTATACGCAACGAACCTGTACATTCTAATTTTACCATTGTACCAAAAGCATTATTTTATTAATCTAATATATATCTAAGATTATCATTCAGAAATAATTTATTACCAATATCATCGTCGGCGCAGCGCGAATCTATACTCGCATATTATGATCACAGCCCTCTTCTGTCGAGACTACTCTTTGGACAACGTAATCAGTCGTGACAACGTTAACAACCGTTTGTTGGTCCACCACTTAGTATTCGACCTTACCTTAAAACATCTGTAGGTCAATCCTGATGTCATGGAACTGTCCTGATGAAATTTACTGCTCTAAAACCGACATATATTTGAGATATCTTCCAGAAGTGATTCTTTTGTGGTCTATAGCAATACTAGGGAGGTTTGGAACATGGTGCCAACAGATCCAAGAAATTAAAATGAAGAGGGAAATAACTATTTGCTGCATTCAGTCAATAAAAAGTAAATCAACACAATCGAATCTTTATACGTTTTGTGGTGACACGTAATGCTCGACAGTTATTCCACTATCGCTACTCTGTGGAATAATGAAATTGTTGAACTTCCTTCAACTCATTCCAAAGTACGTGGTACCATAATGGTTAAAGTTTTATACAGATGACTTAGTCAGAAAATTCAGGGTCAACATTTGAGTTCACCAGATAAAAGGACTCATCATAAGGAATACAACATGTGGAAAATATGAATGCCTAACTCTTGCATTAGAAAGTTATGGTAATGTTAAAGTTTCTGAAAAGTAGTCTAAGTTTCAAAATCAAGGTCAGAAGATCAAAAGTTTGTACCACAGAGAAGTACATGTCATAAGAACATAATCATGTGAAATATTTTAAAAAGCCTAGTACATTACCATTCAATAGTTATAGACTAAGAGTTATAAAGTTTTTGAAAAGTAGGTCAAACACTTCAAGGTCAAGTCAGCAGGCAAAAAAAATTTGGTACCATTGGAAGAGTGTCTTAATAATAAAACACTCTTAAATATCAAAGCACTAGTACTTATCATTCAAAAGTTATAGCTAAGGTTAAGTTTTTGATAAGTAGGTCTAAACTTCAAGGTCAAGGTCAGGTCAAAAAATTTTGTACCAGGAAAGGTCTTGTATAAGACACTACTTGTGAATATACAAGCCCTATGTAACTTATTCATTTACAAAAAAGTTTATAGCGTAAAGGTTAAAGTTTTTATAAGTCAGTGTCAATACCTTTCAACGTCAAGTCATATCGAAAATTTTGATTTTACCCATGGAAAAGGTCTTGTCATAAGGAAACATACATGTAAATATACAAAGACCTACGATAACTTACCATTCAAATAGTTATAGTGCCGATTTATGACGGTTAATTACATCAGGACTAATAAACAACAAATATGCCCTCGATCTTGCAATCACTGAGGGCACGTAAAAAGACTGTACATCCGGGCAAATTTACAAGTAGTCGGAACGCTACAGTTTTTGTCTCTGTTACAACTGCACTTCTGATGAATGTAAGAGAAACACTTCGGATTCCACGATGTTAAGAATTTATAAATGAACAAAAATTTGGTGAAGATTATAAAAGCAGTTTCGTATTTTAGGCTCTGATAACTGTACTGTCCTTACATAGATTATAATGTTAAGTTACCCAAGTCACTCCATATGTTGAAATGGTGTTATACCATGAACTATCAATTCTACTCACAGAAGGAATGAGACACGTACTCTCTTTAGCCGATTACAATATAATCAACTACAATCTTTGCGTCACAACTCAATATTTGAATTGCGATCTGTAGACAAATACTTAAAAATACGCATTTGATACTCTGCAAAGAATCACGCTTATCATCCCACGGCGTTAGCCCCATACTGTCACTTATATATTGTAAGTGTGATATTCAGCACCTCAGTTTCAGATCTTAATGTATTGAATCACAATTAAGACAAGCTCATTCTCTCCATCTGGCGCCTGCCCTAGACCACAAACTCCTTAACTAATCGTCCAACTAGTCACACATCAAGATAACACGATAAATGTATTCACTAGTGGATAATGAGCCCATTGATGTAAACACAACTTGTTGACAGACTCCATTCCACCAGTTTGAGAAACATCTCTTGTAGAACTCTGCCCGTTGATGCTTCCATCACATAATTGATTCTTTACCAGAAGTGTATGATAAATTGGCTTCCTCAATATATCAGCTGTTGGGCTCTCGTTATTGTATAATATTAAATTCATCGTGACATACCTTCTCCAATTTCATTGTGTAAATAGTGAGTGAGTGTTAAGGTTATTAAGGTGTAGTACGGTTTTTAGTCGACTTATCCGTCTATCTGTGCGCCTCTTGAGAATAACTGTCACTGGAGAAGGAGAGGATTTGTAATGGACAACATAATTAGCCAAGTGTTGACTTTAGCAATTCTGTATCACGATTATCTCCCCCATAACTGAACATCTTGCTGGCGTGAGTGAAGAGATTACACGAGCGCGTTGGTAGAAAATTACGAACCACTAGCCCCGTCAGCCCTACCAATCTCGAATCTTGCAAATTCATCAATCTTCTTAACATCCCAGAATACTATCGTTCGTGCAACCACTCACTCTAAATCGAAAAATCCATTATTTAAACTCTCTATTGCACTTCTGTCTTAGTTGACATATCGTGTATTTCTTTGTACTTCCTAAGATTCAAGAACTTGACTCATCAACTCTACTCATCATTCTATTCAAACATGCATTTTTACTAGTTACAGTTGACTCCCTCGCTATATCGTTATCTCGAAATTCCCTCCATTAGGGGATTCGCTGAGAGTAAACCATATAGAGACAAATCCCTAGAGATCATAGAGTCCTACGCATTTGAAGAACACACGGTTTTATCATGCCATTATTCAATGAGTATATTGATTGGCTAGACTTCACCCAGATTACTTCTCTAGTTATACACCATGTATTTAAAATATCAGTGATTCAAAAGATACCGAGGTTCAAACATGTAACGGTTCCCACAAATAACATTGTGAATTAGGTTTGAAGTCAATATATAACGTTGAACCTCTGAAGACCAAAGTGATTGCCGCAGAAAAATGTTTAAGATCCAAAGGAGAAAGAAACTCCTTTTCCTTTGGTCCTTAAACATCTTTCTGGCAACACTTTGGTCTTCAGAGGTTCAACGTTATGTATTGCCTTCAAACCTAATTCACAATGTATACTGTGGGAACAGTTACAGTTGAACCTCGGTACCTTGAACACTGATATCTTGAATACCATGGTTATATCGAAGTAATCTGGAAGTCTCAGCCACATATTTTCTTACTATTAAACCCTTGATATCTCAAATTCATGGATATCTCAAAGTTTTTTTCAGTCCCATGGAGTTCGAGATAACGAGGTTCGACTGTACTTATTATGCATGTTTTAATGAATAACAATTAAAATTCTCGTTAGAAAAAAAAAATTCAAATCAATTCAAAATAAATTAAATAATTCTATTAAGTTGTAAGGATTAAGAGATATGTTTCATCTTTATTTTAGATTGGATGAGCGCAGTGTTCGAAAGTCATACCAACGAGATTTTAGCATCAACAGCAGCAATGCTTTCTCGGAATCCTCCTCCTCCATTAGGCTTCAGCTGAGGGAAAATCGACGATACTGACACTCCTTCAAAATCCTAATTACTAGTATTCTACTCAAATGTAAATTCACATTATAATTATTGCTTTGTAATTAATTTGAAGCAGTAAAAATTATTTTTTATGTAAAGTTCAATTGATGATGAACAATAAGTAATTAAGTTACTGATGTTTTGCTTGTGGATTTAACGAGACATTTGAAAAATGTTATCATGAAGTATTTTTGTATTGCTGCAATTTGTTATGTTGTAAATGTATAAAATATTTTTTTTCTATTCAATAGGAATGTAAACTGACTGTGATATATTTATATCATAATTTTTATTGTTGTGCTGCCCACTTCTTATCTGTAAGGGATCACAATGGTTGTTTTATATTTGAAAAATTTTATTTTTGACGTCAAGCAAATTTTCTTTGATAGATGTTTTATAAAATGTGCCAATTCCTTCTGACGTGTGTGTTAACCATTAGTCATTTTTGACTTGTGTAAATTTAAATTTAGTCTATGTATAGGACAGTACATATCATACCTAATAATTACGAAACTGCTTTTATAATCTCTCCCAAAACTTTTTGTCATTTTATAAATTTACATTGTCGGAACCCGAAGGTTTTCTCTCCATTACACTGAATGCAGTGTAACAGAGACAAAACCTGTAGGTTCCGACTATGTAAATTTGCAGGATGTCAGTTTTTATGCCCCCGTGATCGCAGATCGAGGGGCATATTGTTTTTGTCCTGTCTGTAATTCCGTCATAAACTCGGCTATAACTTTTGAATGGTAAGTACTAGGGCTTGTATTTCATTGTATTGTATCCTTATGGGACAGACCTTTCCATGGTACCAAAAATTTTTTGACCTGACCTTGATTGCAAGGTTTGACCTACTATCAAAAACATTTAACCTTAAGCTATACTTTTATATGATAAGTTATTGCTTTGAATTTTCACAAAGATATGTTTCTTATTACAAGACACTTTCCATGGTACCAATTTTTTGACCTGCCTTTAGGAAACCCCGTTGACCTTGAGTTTGACCTACTTTTCAAAAACTTTAACCTTAGCTATAACTTTTAGAATGGTAGATACCTAGGCTTTTTAATATATTTCACATGATATGAATTCCTTATGACAAGACGCTTTCTGCTTGGACAAACTTTTTGATCTTGTGACCTGATTCCTTGACTTAGACTACTTTTCAGAAAACTTTCAACATTAGCCATAACTTTTGAAGGCAAGAAGTTAGGGCATTCATATTTTCCAATGTATATTCCTATATGATGAGTCCTTTTATCTGGTACCAAAATGTTAGACCTTGAATTTCTGACCTACATTGTTATAAAACTTTAACAATGGCCATTACTTTTTAATGAGTAAGGATAAACCTTTCATATTCACATGCATAATGTGGAATCACGGTCGAGGCATTCGTGTTTCACAAACATATCTTGTTGATATTGTCTTTTAATGACTGAATGCAGCAAATATATTATTCCCTCTTTCATTTTAATTTTGGTCTTTTGGCCACACCATGGTTCCCAGACATGACCCCTCCCCCCATTAGTCTGCTATGCCACAAAGAAATCGTTCTGGAAGATATCTCAAATATTGTTCGGGTTTTAGCAGTAAAATTTCACAGGAGTTTCCATGACTCAGGGATGACCCCTACAGATGTTTAGGTCAAGGTAACAAAGTAAATAATGGAATGATTTCCAGATGTTGTCTCCAATACTTTTTGAGCTGAAGCAATTAAACTTTACATGGGTTTCAAGATCACCTGCTCACATATGGTATGAATTTATTTCTGAATGATACTTAAAATATTATTTGATCTTTGGTATTAAATTAGACTTCAGTTTCCATAATAAAAGATTACCCTAGTTATATTTTTTCAAGGTCCAAAGTTCAAGGTCACATATATACAAAGTATCTTAAAAATGAATACTTAGCCATCTTGTATTACAATAAACTTTATAAGAATAGTATTCTTTGAATGTTTCCCATTTTAGAAAATCAAAGACGAAATAGTGTACACTTAGCTTTAATCGCCACTTCTAGCTGGTAACCTGAGCTGGAAGCTCGAAAGAGCTTTTCTGATCACCGTTTGTCCAGAGTCTGCAAACTTTTTAAACATTTTTTTTAAGTTTGTTCAAATGGTGTTCCACACCCTTTTTGAAGAGATAATTTCAAGAATTAATGGTGAAAATATTGTGGCAAATTTTTTAAATTTTCTTTTCAAGGACCACTGGGCCAGAAAAATTGAAAATTACATGAAAGCTTCCTGACATTTAGTAGATTTGAAGTTTATTCAAATCATGGCTCCTGGGGGTAGGGTGGAGCCATAGTAGAAGACCAAAGTTTTACTTGAGAATATTTAGGAAGCTATCCTCTCAACAACAGCAATGTCATAATTAGTCATATTAATATGCAAGCATCTTCAGGTAAATGCAGATCAAAGTTCATTCAAATCATAACCCCATACCGGGAAGTATTTATAGGGAAACACCTTCAACAGTAGAGTCATGGTTAGTCATAAAATATGCAAGCATCTCCATGTAGTTAAAATTCAAGGTTGTTTGGATCGAGTTTTATTTTTCACATCAGGGGTAGGGTGGGATCAAAGTTGTTTATTGAAATATACAGAAACAAGTCTTCAAGAGTAGCAAGGACATCATGAATCATATCAAATGCAAATGTTCCCATGTTGAGCAGATTCAAGGAGGGGGTGGGGGGGTGGCTATTGGTTTTTGTCCTGTAAGTATATCAAGGTTCACATCTTTTGATAGGTGCGAGTGATAGGGCATTCCTTGCACATAATTTTTCTTGGGGAAATTTTTTTAAGAAAATATTTATCAAGGACATGGTGATTCGGGTGAGCAATGGGCCTCTTGTTTGCCTATTAAACTGAATTGCTTGTGTAAATGGCCTGTCAATTTTGAACCACTGTATGAATACATAAAACTTATCTAAAAGTGGTAGAAAGTTTTAGTCAAATTTTCATTATTATAACTGTTGATATTGTCATCAAAAGTCATGATTTGTTGATGATGAATGCTTCACCAATAAATACTTTATAAATGAATTGTATTTGAAAGTCTTATTCTAAGCTCTGTAGTTAAATCAAGATTGCAAAAAATTACATCGGTGGTGATTTTATCAGTATCAATGTATATAATAGTTAAGCATCCGAGACAATTTCAGTACCAGTTGGTCAAGTTCACGGTCCTCCGTAAAAAATATTCCATCTGCATTCTGGGTGGTTTTTCCTGAACCCAGTTACTTGGACATGGTTAGATTATACC
The DNA here is from genome assembly GCA_903981925.1 of Ostrea lurida. Lineage (NCBI taxonomy): Eukaryota > Metazoa > Mollusca > Bivalvia > Ostreida > Ostreidae > Ostrea > Ostrea lurida. The sequence goes on from CAJDSM010033462.1 coordinate 14,006, forward strand.
TACAGTATACAAGCACTAGCTTTAGTATTTTATTTAATATGGTCTCCCTGGCAGCAAGGGTGAATGTTTGTGTAACAAGTCGAGCGGTTCCTTGTCACAAAGATAGAAAGAAAAAATAAAGAAGAAAGATAAACACCGTATTGAAGTAAACAACCAACAATTTATTCAGGATGGCTCACAACTCTCAAAACAATTTTCATGATAAGAAAATACATGGACCGAATGCTGACTATTCAACAATACGTGACCTCAAAAAGGGAATGACTCGTGACACCTAGGCTAAAAATCTCACGATGTGGCACACCAATGTGTATCCCTGCCGCCCAATGCTCTCGACTTAATAAAACATGTAAACTAAAATCATTTTGTCGTATATTTACGATAATAAATTACTACAAAGTATACGATACGGACAGTCGATATTACAACTGTGATAATACAGCAGACTTTAAAAGACACCCCCCCCCCCTTTTTGTACTACCGGTACTTAAATCCACATCGCTAGTAAGCCCGCCTATCGGTAATTTAATTGTTAATCCATGAGTTCTAAATTACGACATCAAAGTCAATACAACTTGACCCTTATGTACTTGAATCAGAATCCAACAAATGATTCCAAAAAATTATTAAGACCGCAATCAACGTCGTAAAACGTCCCGGACAACAAACTAACCAACTAACATAAACAGTCTTGATAGACCAAAATACTAAATAGGAACTGGATTATCTATAACAATTTTCTACTAAATTCATGACTGGATCCCAGAATACGGACAATCCGGACAAATCGTGTCCTTATAAAAAATTAGCATCATCCACTACCAAGTTCATAATTACAGTGTATCTACCTCAAGTGGAAAGATTGTGTTTTTTGTTTCTCAGCGAGACGTGCTCTATAGGAGAAGATGATGATACTGAAGCTGAGCTTCCTTATATAGACTTGTCTAGCCAATGAACTGCTGTCCTATTGTCCGGAATAAAATTTAGCCAATCATATAGTTGTACGGATGCGGACATTCCGGACAGGGATATCAAAAACTCCGGACATGTTATTTTCAATGCTAAAATTAGACATATAATAATGCACAAAGACTTGTCCGGATGCAATTAAATAAATAAAGGTATAATTAACAGCTTAAAATTTTATATTTGGAAATTGCACACTATCGTAGTATTTATTAGACTTCAAACATTTCGAATCTAGGCGCCTCCAAAAGTAGCGCGCGCATGAATATCGAAGAAAAACGGAAGTGCGGTCAAAACTTAGGAATCAGATGAAATGCTAAATAAAAGCAAATAAAGTGGCCCCTCGACATGAAATACAACAAAAAGGTTGGTCAGCATCTGATTACAAGGTTTCAAATATAAACAATACACAATGATAACACGGTAGTAAATCGAGCACCGAAACACGGATCAATCAGCTAGAGTGATTCGGTCTTCAGACGTCAACACAGGCAGCTCATGGTAAAGTTCGTAAGCGGTAAATAATGATTTACAGCAGAATTGCGGCATATAAAAATCCACACACAGATCGCTGAGATTCACACGGTATACTAAAACCCTTATAAGTGATCAAATTGATACAGTCATGATTTAAACGATAATTGCATTGAAATATGCTCTCTGAAAAAAAGTAAACAGCAAGTCACGAGAAACTTGACCAGATATGTGAATAATAGTACTGCATTTTAACATCGAGTAAGTAATAATTATATTATAGTTCATCCTTCATCTATTACAGTTGTGACTAGGCCTCATTTGAGGTCAAAGCCATATATATGTACACGGCTGAACTTTAAATACTGCATATCTACTTCACCTTTGCACCCAATACCTAACATGGGGAATCCACGTCTGCAGTTCTATATTTTTGATGCAAAAAAGACAATTCTTTGGATTACTTGAGGATCATCTCTACACTGCACACAAGAGTAGTAATGCAATTAGAGTTATCTGCCCTTAAATCTAAATTGAAATATACAGCAATATTGTGGATATTACCTTCAAGCATCTGTAACATGTCAGTAGGTAAAGATAAGTTAACGGAACTCTTTATTTGCATGTTTTGTCTTCATTCAAGTGAGCAATGGTTTCTTTTTTTCAATACTTAGTTATCTTTGAACATTTTTCCTGGTGGTAAATGGCCTGTACCATATATTAACAAGAGTTGTTAAAGACAACATAGCTCGCCGGGCAGCATGACTATCTAACCCATTTCTCCCTTAGGTAAAAGTCCAAGTCCAAGATCAATAGCTCTGGTAGTGAATAAAATGTCTTGAAAAGATACACTTGTATTAGAAATATCAAAGCCCTACCCCTCTTTGTTCAAAAGATAAAACTCCAGGTTTTGAGTTTTTCAAATTATTTCAGAGTCCATATCAAGGATAACTAGGTCAACAAGAATATAAGTAAAACTGATGAATATGCTCCCNTAACTAGGTCAACAAGAATATTAGTAAAACTTATGAATATGCTCCCCGAATTGCATCTAACCAATAAAATACTTTTTTGATGAATGACTTACACAATGAACTACGACTGTTGAGATAAAGGGTTATTAATATAATGTTAATGTTGAGTGCCCTCAACCTTTACAAAATAACCTTGTGTGACCCAATTAGTCATTCTTTTTGTGTGATCACATGTGATAATACCTGTTCAATATAACAGTTAAATAATAAGGAACTTTAATCTTCATACAAGGTATACTTCTCAATGACCTTGGCTTTGAGAGATATAGAACGAAAGTTCAATAATGTGTTTAAATATTGATGAATGAAGTTTATTTTCATGTGAATCTTGACCTTCACAAAATGCCTGTCACCTTTGACTATATTTGCTTGTTAATTATTTATATGATATATGATCAATACATGTTCAAAAACTGTTGAAATAAGGAACTTTTTCATTGTGATCATGTTTCTCAGTGACCTTGACCTTTAAAAATGACCTTGAGTAACTTTGACCTGAAACCATTTGCCGTTACTTATCTTCAAATACGTGTTCAAAACTGTTAAAATAAGGCATTTATCCCCTATATAATGGTATATGTTTTGAGTGATTGACCTTGAAAATGACCTTGTGATCCAAAGATCATGTCCCAAGGAATATTTGAGATCAATTATGATGATTTATGATAAAAAGGTAAGGAGGTGTTGAACTTAATGTTAAAAAACTGTTAAATAAGGAATATTTAAAGTTCTGAGTGACCTTGACCTTTCAAAATGACCTTGAAAACCTTGAATAAGCCCTTGTCTCAAGGAACATTTGTGGTAAATTGTATCAATTATGATGAAAGGTTTAGGAGATATGAGCTCGATGGAGGACCAGGACACAACGGCGATATAGTGCCCCGCGAAATTTTCGGGAGCATAAAAATCTTGTTACCAATAGAGAGCATCTATATTGTGAAATGTCAAAAGCCTAATCCCTCTTTATTGGAAAGATATTGCTAATATTAAAGTGTTTGAAAGTAGGTTCATTAAAAAAATTGACATTTCTCTGTCACATATCAGTAGCTTCTGGGTCAGTCTAATATTGTGATTGATCATTCTCCACATCTCTGCAGGCAGTTTTGCCCCTTCAATTGAAAATTTTCTGTCATATGGAAGGTACATAATTTGTCCAGTGAACTCTTTCCATTAATTTTTAAATGAGGAACTTTCAAACAAAGAAAATTTAAAAGTCCCTAAATGATGAAACAGATCAATTCTCAATCCATTTGGAATATACAAATTTTGAGTTGGACAAACAGACTCCAAAGGTGGGGATCAGGTGCTTAGGAGGAGTAAGCATCCCCCGTCAACCAGTCACACCCCACCGACCATATATGATCATGTAAATGAAATACTGTACTGACAATCCGTAGTCAAAATCAATGTATAATTCAGTTCTTTGAAACAAACAAGACAACTACAGCATTAGAAATGTTCTCGCTGATAATTTATTCCATCATTATGGAGCTTCCAGTCAATAATGACTTAGAAGATCTTGTACAATACAGAAACATTACAGCCAACATATACTACAGACATATGACTAAAACGGCAACCTATCAATGTAATTCAGGGGAGTTAAGCCACCAAGGAACAAGACAGTATTTGATCTCTAAGGTAAAAAAAAATATGAACAACCTCAACTGAATTTTCCAAATGAGATTTTTTGTTTCTACATATATATATTAAAATGCATGAATTTATACGAAGATACATGAGGGTTTCCTTAGTCATTTAACTCTTACATTAAAAAAAAATTTAATGGTGATATTTCAACAACAGGAACATTGATATTTGCTACTACACACCTAGAACAGATCAACTGATGTGTATGGCTGTACAGGAAATAAAAATATGTATGTAAGACCATTGACTTCCATACAGAAAAATGGGATAGTAAATATTTACACAATGTCGATCAACAACTTTTGTATATTTGTATGTTTGGAATATATTGCCATGTCATTTCACTGTTTTTTGATTGCAACCTTTTATATCATTCATCTTCACATATAATCATCATACACTTCGATCATGCACTAGAACATCAACAATGTTGGGGAAAATAAGAGAGAAAAAAACCGCCATACACTACAGCGTTGATTAATGAACATGAAGGGAGATAATCACCTATATAAAATGCATACTTCTTGCAAAAAACAAAAATGAACAAGGCATATATCAGTAAAGTAACAAAAAAGATTCGCAGATCAAGTTTGAGAGGCTCAAAACTGCTGTATCTAAAAACAACCTAAAACAACAGGCTTTGTTTTTTCATTGATAGTTTCTGTCACTAAAAAAGTCCATCACTTTCATCAGGGCTGATGCTTTTCTTCTAGGACCTGTCTTTAAAGAATTGAAAAGGATAGCAGGGTTTTTCCATGTTAAATTACTTTGAATATGAATCACAACCCAGTCTTTAGAATTATACAGGGCAAGATTGTGACAAAAAACTAAAAATTATCCCCAACACTGTTCAATATGTTGTTACCTGAGTGTATTAAGGTATCAATATTAGAAATATACTCCAACTGAAAAACTGGTACGAAAAGAAAGTCTTGTTATTTTTACAGAGAACTCTCGATTTCCCTCAAGAATAACACCAATAACAAGTTATAAATAAAGAAGAAAAATGATCATTATGACAGCAGCAGAATTATTATTATATTATATACATATATACATATATATATATATATATATAATATATTGCGTATCTGTTTGCTATACCATTTATCTTCCATCAGATCCTTAAATATAATACATCAACTAAGAAATACACAACAGAGCTACCATTTGGAAAAAAAGTCTGTATTGAAAACAATATCACATCTGGAAAATGCAACATGATAATGTCCATTCACACCAAAAAAATACTTGGAAAAAAGTTTAAGATCATTCAACACTATACATAGTCACGTAGTATACAGAAAATACCTTTAAGAACAATGGGAGGAGAAAAAAATCACTCTTTAAATGCATTAAATGTTCTGAACACAATTAATTTTTTTCATTTCAAGCAACTATTCATGTCTTGAATGTAGATGTACAATTTTCGGTGTATTAATTGATTCTCATTTTAATATCGTCAATGGGATATGATTATATTTCAACAACAGGATTTTCCCTTTACAGAGAAAGCCAAAACATGAGGGAAAATTTGCAATTAGAATGTATCCATTTTAATGCAGCTTAAATAATTGTGAAAACTATATGTTGAAAAAAAAATCTTTAAAACTCCTGATGAATAAAATATATGTTTATTTTCTTCTGAAAAAAAAAAAATATTAATGAACGTGAACCATTACCTTCTTGGGCAATGGTGTAATGGAATGAAATATATCAATTAAAACAGCTTGTTTTTAAAACCCTTCACAACCAAAATATAAATTCATCCGCCTGATACAAATAAAACTGCTCTTTGGTATCAACAGGCAAGCTCCATACTGGTCAGAGATGTCCAATCACATCATATTATGCTGCATTCACACGAGCGAAATACAATTCATTACGTACAGACAATACGCAGGCTGTGTGGTTTACCTATGTCAGCGCCTCCAAGATGAATATTTACAGTAATTTCATTGACTTTTAAAAACAAAAATTGCTTATATCCACCAACTTGGTATAATACACCATATGAAGATGAGATACTGTAGCTATGCACGATAAACTGGTACCTCTCACAATAAACTGGCTACCATTCTCTGGCTTTATATCGGAATAAATTTCTCTAAATACTCTCTATCCAGTCTCTCATGTTTATGTGGTACACCTTTTCAATAAAGTCATTTAAATTGCAAAAAAAGAAGTTTTAAAAATAATATCCTTCTTTGAAAATGTTTAGACCTCTGCTAGGTTTAAAGATAAAATAAAAGTCCACTCATTCTTGGTTTTTCCGAACCAATGTATTACATCTAATGTCACCCTATAATCTTTAAACTGTGGATTAAATACATTATTAAAAAAAAACCATAATAATCAAATTGAAAAATATTCTTTCACATGATCAATACATTTTGGACGTATGTGAAAAAAATATGGGAAATGAACAATGACAAATAAATAGAAGAAAAACACTATAATTGTATACATATATTTCAAATATAATGGTTTTAAAACATTCCAAACAAAAATTCTCTTGACCTCTGGGTCAGATTCATGGTAATAGAATGTTCAAAGTTGATGTCAAAAACAGTTCTTATGTTTCTGAGAGATTTGAACTTTCTGTAAACCCCGGCTGCTGCTATATAGTGACTGTCAATACTAAAGTGAATATATAGAGACTAAAGTGGGTGTGTGCTACGAAATTGTACAGAAATATCTGACATAGCCAGAGACAAAGCCACACGGAGGGGAAAGTAGATCAATATATTAACAGTTTTACCATTTTAAATACACCTTAGCGCTAATTTACCTGTTATGTAGGCGAGGGGGAAATATAGGGTTTAAAACCATAAAAACAACGAACATGGTGACCAAAAAAAAAACCAGAACGAAAAAAAAGGTCAATGCATTTTAGGCCAGAATTTCCTCTGTTTTTCATTGGAAAACAATTCTTTTTTATAGACAAAGTATTTTTCAATTTCACTGTTCGGACATGCAGATTACCAAAAATAAATTATATGTAAAATGTAAGAGGCAGAAAAGATAACTGAGTAAATTTCTGTTAAATGATTAATAGCTACAAGCGATAGACAAATTATGCTTCTACTTAATAAAGCTAACAATAATAAAAATTAAAGTGGCCGGCCTTGTGGCTCAAAGTACTATTTCTTGCGCAAACAATCCTGATGTGTCTTTTGGTCTAATGTAATATAAAAAAAATGTCGTCTCAGTTCAATGGACAATGTAGTCTGCATTTGTGGCCATGTTTTCTAAATAAGTGTCCAGGATTGGGGGACTTGGGCTCTGCCTTTTTTGAAGCCAGCAAATGTCTAGAAGCATTATGTGCACATGTTATTGCACGCGTTTTCTGCAGGTATTAACTCATACAGCAGGCGCGCTCTGGAATTTTTGGCATCATGTGCACAGTAAATCTTAAACCATTCTGTAACACTTGGTTTGCAAGATGATGTAATATTCGCAACTGCATGCAATTCATAATGGTTTTTAAGTATCAATGAAAAAGGGTCATACGATTTGGCCTTATTTAATTTCAAGCACCTCTTTCGTCAAATTAGGAAGATAAATCTACATTTCAAAAGTTATAGGAATGACATTGAAGTATGGACACCTTGTAATGATCATCAATCGTCATACTAAAAATAGAGTATCACGTTATTTTAGAATTGGATATCATCAAGTTAAGTACAGACGTATATCTGCAAATGTCTGCCTGTATTTCCCGTAGTAAACAATGCAACTTTCTTTTGTTTTATATTAAACGTTAACGTTTTGGATAAATTTTATCGAAATATTACCGAAAGCTGAAGCGAATAAACATAACTGTAAACGCATAAATGCGACCAACCTGGCAGAGACAATCTATTTATTGGTTCGGGAAATCCTCTAATGGCCTGAATTTTGCGTGGTTCATTGAGGGTACCGGCTCATTTTGGAATTAGGGTAGCAACCATTGGTAAAGGAAATAATGTAATGAAATAAAATAATTTGTAATGAAATACTAATTCTTTTCTTTTCACTTGTCTATCATCTTATGAGAAGTACAATTTGGAAATACTAATTTTACGTGTGTGTCGCAATGAGCAATAGGAAGAGTGTAATGTTCTGATGAGCAATTTTTCTCCCCTGTAAAAATCTATAGATTATTTCATTTATTTAGTTTTCTTTTGTAATTTGATTATTTTATTTGAATGGTACCATTTTGTATATTGTAAAAACATAATATCAAACGATGCTTAAGAACGTTATACAAACTAAATTGTGATGAATTCAATGAAACGAGCCAAATCCAAAATACGTTGCGGATACATTATAACAAATAAGCGAAGGTACATCGGTTAATGATATGTTTCTGTTAATGTCAAACCGGCGCACCCTGGACAGGCACATGTGACACTTTAGCTATCAATACTTTATTCCTTCTCTTAATCTAATCTTTTATCTCTTTCAACAAGTATTTTCACGTACTCATCTTCAACAGAAATATTTTGACATTAACGGGCAAACTAACTACTCAACTTTATGACAAAAAGGGACGATTTCAGCTTCTTCCAATCGCCAACTTCCCATATTTGTGTAGCAAATCCTTCATCACCCCGCATATGGTGTGTATTCTCTCAACGTATTCGATACGGCTATGAGCTTGTTTCTGCGTATAATCAGATTTTTGAATCAGGCAAGCCTACTTACAGACAAGTTTGTGTTGCAGGAGTTTCAAACAGTCACGTTTAAAAAATAAGCATTTCGTAAATTCTATGGTCGTTACTATACAATTAGTTTACCATATATGAACTATCATTGAGCAAAATGCTGTCTGATGTGTTTCATAACCATTGTTAAGTTGTCCGTTTTTTCACCCACTGATTTTGAAACATACGGACTGTTCCGTTTATCCATGTCAAGTGACTATGGGCGTCACGCGGGGTGTGAACCGGTCAACTAGGGGATGCTTACTCCTCCTAGGCACCTGATCCCACCTCTGGTGTGTCCAGGGGTTCCCGTTGATTGCCCACTCGTGTTTTTTGTATTATATTTTAGACTTACGAAAGATTGATCACTGTTCGTTATCTTTGCCTTTACAATTTAAACTCATCGAGCCATGTATCTCTGCTGGTGGATACTTGTGTCCCCCGTAGGATACTTGTCGCTCGATTAATATGCTGTCTTTAATAATAATACGAAATAAAGATACTATACTGGCTGACACGGCCATAAGATAATCGCCAGTATAAAAAGGTGTCACTCTGTGGAGCCTAATAAGGGGCAACAGGCTCGATCAGATTGTTGGTGTCCCTTCGGATTTATCTTCGAGTATAAAACATTTGTCATATGTTTCTAGTCTGTCAAATAGTGGAACTTTGGTACAGAAATCATAATTAATATACCCAAAATTAAAAATTGCCAGTGCCATTAATTAAACATTTTTGATAAATTCCTCTAACGATGCTCATGTGTTCCCATTCGAAATGTTAGTTAACATTGTTAAAACCTGTTGATATATTAATCACTAGGAAATTCCTTTACTAGTAATCTCACAGGACGTGATTCTGTTACCAAAAACCTACGAAGACTTGACCCGTAAATCTTCTAATGTGTGTCTACGCCATTGATGTTACCCTCTGTGGTTGATTTATGTTGGGGAAACGAAAGGGTCACCGAACAAAAAAGAATATCGGGGCATTAGAATTTTAAATTAATATGGTTTGGAAACCAACTTTTGTACAAAACATTTTAATTCCCCGACCATTCCATCCTGTCATAAAGGTTAGAAAATTTAGAAAAAATTTACAATCATACTAAACAATCCCACTTTAAGTACCCTTTCTAAGACACGAGAAGATCACTGGATCAGACGCCTGGGGACTGCATTTCCATATGGATGCAAGTGATAATATACAGAATATGTAAAGGAAAATTTCGACTGTCCAATTGGGAAATTAATGTTAATGTGATAGAGATTTATTTCCAAAATGCACAAAGACTTAAACGAAGTCATGGACCACGTTTCAATACAAAGACCCAACATACAAGATGTCCTTTCACTCATACATTTTGCCTTACGTTTCACCAAACAATTAGGTCACAATCTCATCCGCACTAAACTTTACTCTGTTCCATTGAGAGTTTTGAACAAGTTGTTAAGAGATGCAAAAGCTAGTTAACAACTTGGATTTTTCCAACCCACCACCCAGCATAATAGGCCGCTGAATGCTATATATGGATGTTGCCCAATTCAACAGGCCCTTTAAACCACCGCGGATTAACGGATAATACTTTCCTTTCCGAAACTTGCCGTCGGTTCCTTAAGCTGAAATTCACATAATAAGGAATAGATTGCCGTTAACTCATATAGCAACATCTGCGTCATAATAAAAAGTTCAGTATCCTGTATTCGCTTAGATAACAGATGAGTTACGGCTGGAGGCTCGTGAGGTATGGGGCAAAG
>CAJDSM010033463.1:4421-15040 GCA_903981925.1 Ostrea lurida
AACAAAATATATCTATAGCTGGCGAAGTCCCTAGGCGAGGGGAGGCTTCTATAGACAGTTGGTGAAGTCCTTAGGCAGGGGGGGGGGGGATTCTAGAATTGAACATAAAATCAGCAGAGAAACAAACACATCTATTTATTTTCCGTTCTTCCTCTTTTTTTTAGTAGCAACTTGTATTTTGCTTGGAACATGAAATCGTAACCAACACAATGACTAGTACGTTGGTGGGTGGAAATCCTCAATATTACCAGTTTTTAACTAAGCGTCATTGACAAGGTGTAGCAGCTGTTGTTTACAATCAATTATCAATATGTATGCCATTAAATGTATTAAATGATCCTATTACCATGACATTATGTTTAGTATTTGCTTTGATTAAAGGAATCAATATATAGAACTTTGCTACGTTAAAATTTAGAATTCTAATAAAATACTATACTTACATGCAATCAGAGGTTAGATCCTTTGTCTACAATATATAAAACCAACGTGTCCTTTCTATTTTGTCTGGTAACCTTGGCCGTTTCTCGTTGCCTTCTGCTAGCACGATGCACATTTAATTGTTCCGATATAAAGGACATGCACGTGTAAATTAGGTCAAGAAAACCACAGTTATTATCATAATTTGTTAATATGTATGCATGCAATATAATGTTTGTCGTAGTGTAAATAACAATTCTGTATCTCACTAGAGAACTTCACCATAGCACGTGGTCAGGTGTACGAAAATATCACGTCCTAAAAACCATAACGCTTACAAGTCATTTATTTGTGATAGTGGTAATCAAGAAATATATTTCATTATTTGAAAACAATACGAAGTGCTAATAGCTGGGACGAAACATCACTGCTCATACCGTGGCCCTCGTGCATTTTCAAAAATGATTTTTTTTTCTTCTTCATTCTGTTGGACTTTCCAGCATTTGAAATTATCAAGATGCATGCACACAGATAATTTATATAAGGTAGATATCAATTTAGAAGTGGAAGAGAGGCTATTTGTTAGCTATGCAATAATAACTCGTACAATTATCTAAACGCTATCGTTTATGACGAGGATCATACTTTTCAATACTACTACTACATAAAGCATATATAGTGCAGATATGATCCATCAGCAATATTGGTTTTGTACAGTAATTTACATAACATTAATATAATGCATCAGTGCTTTAGAATCTCCAGTTAGGTTCAACCAGTGGTGGATCCAGGAATTTCATAATGTAACGGGGGGGGGGGGTAGGGGCTGGGGTCTGAGGCTTTGAGCAGTGGTTCTAGGCTAGTCCAGGCCGATACAATCAGCTTAGACCGAAGGATCAGAATTGTCATCACCTTAAATGTTTATTACATTTGAACTGAATTTTTCTATTTGCAGACAAAATTTGATTATATGATAACAATTTTTTTTTGAGAATGATCGATTTGCCACAATGCTTTCATTGGCACGTTTTTGATTTTGACTTTAAGCTATTAAGCTTAAGATGCTTCATGATCCTGGGGCCGGGAGGGGTCCAGGGAGCGCAACCGCCAGATGGTGATGAATTCTTACAAACAAGAGTTTATTTGTTTTGTTTTTTAGATAAATGCTTGTTGTACAAACAAAATTTCACCCCCCCCCCCAAAAAAAAAATCAAACCGGGAGGGGAGCACGCGGACGCTGGATCCCCCTTTGTCAACAGTCCATATCTGTTGGATCTGATATAATGAGAATTGCACGGGGATGTAGACAGTCTTACTGTTGCACAGAAACGTCAAATAAATAGTATGGGTTAAAGACTGATAGCTTGAATAAAAAGTAAGGGATAAAATAATAAATAATGCATTGAATTTTCCGGATTTTTTAAATTGTTTAAATTGGTGGTCTATTTGAACATAATGTAATTAAGCTGTTGCATTGATAGCATTTGCATGTATTTTTAATTCTAGATATGCTTTTGTACAAGCATGATAAAGAACATAACTTAATGTTACTCCAATGGTTGTAGATATTGATCATGTATTTCTACATTTTTAAAGATTTTCTTTTTGTACAGAACATCTACTGTACATATATTTCCACAAACATACATGTCGTGTCAGGTTTTAAAAATCAAAATTAAATTTGAAAATTTAAAATTCAAAATGAAAAGTTGACAAAATATACATGTACATGCAAACAAACGGGGGAAAAAATCGCATGTGCACTAATTTTGTCGTCGTTTCTCTTGGCGTATTGTCAGTGTGTGTGTGTGTGTGTGTGTGTGTGTTATTGTTTTTTTTTACTCACTTGATTTTTTGGGGGGTTTCTTTTGGGTGGGGGAAGGTCGTCTTTTCACTTGGCGTTTTGTCGTCTTATCGTTATTTCAAGTCGAAAAGACGGTCAAATGCTAATAATGCATTAACAGCTATTTATATTTCGCTGCAAAATATCAAACCAAGCACACGAAAAGTCATAAAGGCGACAAAATATTTACAAAAAACGACAAACAACCATTTATATATGTTCCTTAGAGTTGACTTGATTTCATAAATATGTACACATTTCTCATTTTTTTCAGACAGTCTATTTCACTTTACCCTTACATATCCCAAACTAGCTTGACTCAGCCACAGGCACTTGACGTTTTAGATATATTTGATAAAAAAAATCTTCCTGTAAACATATACATTACGGGAAGATTTTTTTTTATCAAATATATTTAAAACGTCAAGTGCCTCTGGATTCAGTCTGTGTATACATGTATCTTTGATGTAATGCACATATTACGCTCACAAAATACCTACAAGTGTCGTATATACATATGAGTTTGAATAATTCAAAAGAAAATGCGAAGGTGTTTTTTTTTTGTGTTTTTTTTTTTTGCATGTTTGCCTGTAGGCGTAAGCATTTGCAGTTTTCTCGACATTAGCATGACATCAGTGCGGGAAAATTATTTGTAAATTATGTACATATTGTTTTAGAATACATTTACGCAAAGAGCATATTGTGTGATCATACATGTAAACTTTATTCAATTCTTACAAATTACAGGTGCATATAATTATATGCGTAAGAAATGCAAATGGTATGCTTGCCCGAATCAGGGATTCCGAGTGTATATATTAAAATATGATGCACTTATAAGATATGCACGTTCACATTTGAAAAAAAAAGGCTTTATCATTTACGGTCACTGCCTGATTATTGATTATTTGTTGTTTTTCGTCCCATCGAGAATATTTCACTCATATTGAGACGTCACTATTTCCAGTGAAGGGCTGCATGTATGGCTTTTAGCAATGAGGGTTATTTTGCGTGCCACACCTGCTGTGACACGGGACCTCAATTTCTAAGGTCATATTCGAAAGACCTCGTGATTACCAAGCTCTTGGCGAAGGAGATTTTAACGTGTTAGGTCTGACGCGGCCGGTGTGCGAGGCACGGGGCTTGAACCGCAGCGCTCTCCCGATCACGAGCGAGAGCTCTACCACTGAACCACCCGACCAAGAGAGACGAGAGAGAGAGAGAGAGGAGAGAGGAGGAGAGAGAGAGTGAGACGAAGAAGAGAGGAGAGAAGAGAACGAGAGGAGAGAGAGTAAGAGAGAGAGAGAGAGAGAGAGACTTTTTGCAGGGGTGTGGCTGAATTCCTCAGAAATCTTAGGAGGACCGGTCTTCACTCTAGATCAAACCCTATAGGTGTTTTTAAAATTGAACCAATCTGAGAGTTTCCTCTAAAAAGAGGAAAAAATCACATCCCTTCTTACAGAGTGGTATTGGTGCTTCATTAGAAGGGCCAATATAAAAAAAAAATATGGATAGATATTTGAAGGGACGAGAGAAAAAATTAAATCTTGCAGAAGAATTTTGTTTTTTATCGGACTTCCCAGCATTTGAATTTATGAATATGCATGTATACACTGACTATTTATATAAGTTAAATATCAATTTAGAAATGGAGCAGAGACTATCTGTTAGCTATATAATAATATTTACTGGTGGATTTAACTAAACGCTATCGTTTATGAGGATGATCATACAAATTCATATCTTTGTAATACTACTAGATATAAATACAATGTACAATGTACATGTAGCACATATATAGTGCATTGCAGACGTGAACCAGCTGCAATACTGGTATTTACATGGAATTTACGTAACATATAATTATATAATACATCACCAATTAGGTTCCACTAGTGGCGGATCCTGGAATTTCATAACGGAGGTGGGGGGGGGGGGGGGGGGGGGGGGGGGGCGGTGCCTTGACAGGCGGTGCGAGTCCAGGATGAGCGTAATATCGACCACTAAACCAGTCTGCGGATGCGGAAGAGAGGACGACTCAGAAAGTGGCTTTGACTGTAGATATACGATTTAGAATTCAAAAAGCACGGTATAGTAAGTGATTATATATGTCAATAAGTATACATAAGTATATGTTTGCTAGGTATACCCTTCACACATAAAACAGAGCAAGTGATCAATTATTAGTTGATATGTAGCAGAGGATAATAGACGAGAGTAATAATCCCACAAGTGAATCATTACTATAACAATGCCTTCTGTCAGGCAATGAATTGTAAATAGAGATGCTATTCTTCCTCGCTTACGTTAGTTACAATATGAGGGTACTTCCAACTTTGCGATATAATGGAAACCTAATTAAATGTATAAAGTGAGAGAACAGCTTATACACAGGTACCAAGGTGCGTAACCTATTAATGAGATTGGTACTGACAAAAATAAATGAAATTAATGTCAATTTTGTATACCTTTTGGTGGCAATTAATCATTGGACAAAATCTGCTGTAAATTTGTATATGCCCAAGGTGTCGTTGATAAGAGTATTCAGACGAGGAATGATAGCCAGGCTACACTCCGGGGGAACTCGTGGAGAGAGTGACGAATGAAACTATAAATTTTGAAGGTGGAACTGAGTGATCTTAGGTCCATGAATCTACTATGAGGTTCCTAAGTTACATGTTACGTTGGATTTCAAATGCCTTCATACTGTCAGAACTAGGTGGGATAAGCGTTAACGATTAAGGTATCAAATGGTGTACGAGTTACATCCCGTTACAACATGCTCAGTCTTGAGTGTTAGAGAAAAGGCGAAGACACACCTGGAAAGGCTACTATTATATGTCAATTCATTACGCTGGATACACAGGAACCGCAATCGTGGAACGTAGAGAATTAACATGAGGAAACACAATCGCTCTAACTAATCAGTGACGCTTTTTTTGGGGACTAATGTCTACTGCTGTCCCTAATCACCCTTTGTACCTTCCAGGGTCGGTTACGAGGGAATATATATAAATTTTGAGGCAGCATACAAAGATCTTTTCATAGTAAGGCGAGGGATTCGCTGGGAAGCCTCTCAAGGAAGATTTAATCCTGCGTTAGTGTTCATAGTCGGGCCCGCTCTCTAGCTATTCTGCTCACTACTACACTTCTTGGTTCCGGGACAAAGAAAATGCCTTAGATGAGGCACCTACTATAGATAAAATAGTCAAATCAATCCACCCTTGGGTTTTACAATGAAGTTAAGGGTTTTTGGAGTAATAGGAGACATAACCCTACCCAAAAGTACCAGTAAAAATGAAGGAGATCTACTTCCTCTAAGTGCGATGACTCGATCATGGGCAGCATCTCTCTGAGTACAGACCCATTTAAAACCACTCGGGAAGATAGAGACAGACACTCACTACTGGAGTAATTCAAGATAAGAGACAGCTTTTATCGACTAGCACTCTTGGGAGTAAGAGTAGTCTCTACAACTTCTCAAAGGCGTGCCGAGCACACAAGAACGCCAGAAACACCTTAGAGCATATGGGTCATCGACGCTGTTACAGTATGCTGCCACCTATCACTGACATTTTCATCGTGACGGGCTCATTTCTGCAAGTGCTGAATAAATCCGAGTATGTTGTTGGTAACGTAATGTTTATTATTCAGATTTTTGAACCTAAGTAAACTACACAGAGCCATGACAATCGCAGGAAGTGTAAGAAGTACGAGCAGTGTCTACATTCAGTCTCATGTATGTTACAAAAACAAATTTTATTTCTTCAGATATACCAAGTATACACGGATGAATTTTATCAAAATGCCCACTAATTAAGGACATGAGCTGGTTTTGATTAATATCATTTTATAAGTTAAGCACCAAAAATTAATGAGAATATTACCCCAGTGTTATGGATAAATTTGTAATTCAGTACTTAATTAAAGCAGTTTTTTTAAGTATCGCTGATTATGGAAACACAATTATGCTATCAAAATGATTTATGATATGAACACTTATCATAAACTGAATACTGGTACCAAATAATAGCACTTCGCTAGCAACACATCATGTCTACTCACTGAATGTTCACGTAGAACTCCTTTTCCTTTTGATGGTGTCAATTTAAAAATAAATACACTAGGTTCCTAGAGCAGCACAAACACTTAAATATTTTGCAACAGCGTTTTCAGGGAACTACTATGGGCCACCATTAGATGATGTAACTGTTTATAATCACTAAATAAACATAGAATATAATCAAATTAGCAAACTAATCCTCGAAACAAAGGAATAAATTCTAAAACGATATACAAAGCTAAGTTTAATATATTGATATACACAATCATTGGTACAATATACTTACACTGTGAGATAACAAATAACAATTCTTCATCGGTACCTCTTGGTAACCGCACATCCTAAAACGAGTCATGCATACCCAAGGATGGCTTAGATTTAATGCTTTCAACGTAAACATAGTACTATATGTAAGCATTCACCACAGATCGCATATTCTAGGAGACAAAATCGGATGTGTATTGTCAATCCTTCGTGATAGAAAGCTATTATACCTACTCGTTCCAGCCACAAACGTATCTGTTAGCAACACAATTTCCTAGTCTGGTCCTCCTAGCCGGTAAAGCATCCTGTATGTTACAACCAATGTTTGAATCTAACCACTGTATCAAAAGCCATCTTTTTTCTGGGCAATTTAACCTAATCACCATTCCTTCTAGATTCATAAACATTGCGTTCATGTAAGCTATCGGACTCAAGAGACGGAGAATCACTGCGGAATTGGTCAGTCATCTATTATCACATAATCTCAATTGAAGACAGATGTCGAATTGTTCTGGATCTGAGCTAGAGCACTAGGAATCTCATGTAATCAATCCCATTCGATGGTCAGATAATTTTCTAGAAGTATCCCATGTGGTGAGTTCTGATGGGTAGCTAACGAATGATTCAAAGAGTGGCGGTGGCGGGGACATCTTGATCGAGTGGCAACAGACATAATTCGTTTCATAGATATAAATCAGAGATGGTCACAAATGGACGTAGCGGAAGGGAAGGCGGGGACTACAAGGATAACTAACAATTCCTAATTATATTAATCACACCTAAAAGTACATCTACTTTTTAAATATGAATAGAAATAATTTACAGAAACGATCGTGGCTGATAAGGTATGATAATCCATAGCTCAGTAATAGAATACAACTTTTAAAATTTCAAAAAGGTATCTGCTTTAAACCAACAAAATACTAGGAACCATTACCGTGTCGGTGGTACATACAATTATTCTTTGCGACTCTAAGCCTACTTCAGCTAAGACTCACAAAATAATTATCTCATTTGAATACATGTAACGAGGAACGCACAATATATGCGAGTGTCAAATGCAAACATATGGTTCCTATCGCATATATTCATACATGATCTTAAATGATTCAATTTAATAATAATTGTCATAACACAGAGTATACCCAGTCTTTCCACATAATCACAATTCAAAGTACGGCAACGGTGCGACACATGGCTTCGACTAAGAACACGCACTATTGTATAAAACAACAATTTTTAAACTCAAAGAAAATATATTTTTAAAGAGTTTAAGGGGTGAGGTTTAAAGGATGTCAATTTTTTGAAGTGTGAATTTTTGTGATTCTACCAGTGAAGATAATCGCGAAAGCAGCTATGCATGACTAAAAGCATTTTAGAACAAGCCATAGAGTGAATACAGTAAAGAATTAAGATTAAATAACAGTTAAACTATTTGATTTCAGTGGACGGAGTATAAAAATTATCATTGTTTTTGTTGTTTGATTATGAGATTGCATCGTTGCCCACCTTGAGCTAAGTATCTTTAATTGAAATCGGGGTTTCCGGAATTATATGCTAGCAGTTTTAAATCATGGACACCAGAATCATGGACGGCCCGTCATAGTATTCGCATTCGGAAGTTTTATGTACTGAGTGGCGCTCCCTCCAGTTCTATAATACCCATCTAACCAAATTCACTCCACTGACAAACCAGCCACTGGTTACAGTTCCTTCTGCGCAGCGTTTCCGTAACGCCGCAGATGAACGCTCGTCACAGAATTCGTAGAGAAGGCTGCTACAAGTAAAACTCAACGACTGCTTATTCGATGATTAGAGCTTCATTGGTGCTGAATGCTTGTGAAGCAAACACATTGTAGAGGGAGTACAGTATTTCCGTCTATATATGTCAATTCATGGCTGAGTGATAAGTTTATTCAGCACTGACACGTTACTATGAGATATTCCTTCTTCAATCATCATCACAGAGAATTATATATTATGAGATATCCCAGTGGGAAATGTCCCGTTTTCTGGTGGATTCCTTTTCAAAAGATTTAATTCTGTAATCATCTTCGTTTACCGGATAACAAATCTGATTATATCCATAGTACTCAAGACCTTATCTGATTTTGAGTTCACCCCTTGATATATCTGGAGAAATGGGATAATAATCCCAGTGGGTGGCCATCGATTTTCTTTAGCTAATTTTGCACATTAACTCTGTCTCAGTGGTTTAAGCCTTATTCTGAAATGTTTGCCGGAACGTTGAATGAATATCGTCGCGTATTTACGCAGATGATTGGATTATATTAACAATGAATATTCACATGTTTCAGAGAATTTAGTGATTGTGTGACTATATTTTCTTATGAATACAAAGGTCAATCGACTAATATTCAGAGTCTTATGGTTCTCAAACTGTAAATATATGTGAACTTCCTATGAAAATAGAGGATTTTCGGTCAAATTTTTAAAAATTCTTTTCAGTGCTCAAACTAATATTTATTGACGACTGGTCGTGTGGGAGTCTTTTGTAGGTAGCTGTGAAAGATCACTCGAGTAAATTAATTCTAAGAATATGTATTCCATATCCTAGACCTTTAATTGGAAAAATCGCCCGCCAACAAAAATTCTAGAGTAAAATAACAATATTTTATCCACCTCGCAGACGGTTCAATTCGCCGGACCACGTATCATCCATCTCAAATTCTGTACATAGGGAAGTCTAATTGGTATTTAAATCCGTTTAATATTTTCGTCTATGTCGTAATTCACACGCGTGTGGGAGGTTATATTCCCATCCAAAACAATAACGAGACTCTGGGTATTGGAGATCACTCCCTGAGACCTCACTTGCAAAGTTTCGGATGAACAGATAACTTCAAAGTCAAAGTGACTTATATTTCATTGAAGGTCAATACCATGACCGACACAAAATAAATGCACGATCTCGCGCCTATCACTCAAAATGCTGGCTAGTATATCAGTAAGATCATGTAATAGAACGCACTGATCAGAATTTTCAACTGGAACAGGTTCTGTTGTACCCTAATGATGTAAAGGGGAGAGTTTAGCACCATGATGGGGTTAGTAGAATGGAACCACGTAGAATGGTTAATTACTAGGTTAGGTGAAATAGAGTCCTGCAAACAGAGTGATCTTCTCTAGGCTGTTGTTCCTACCACAGTTAACCCCGACTGGCCAATCAACTAGTCACTGTTTGGGTCTTGGATTTTTCTCCTAGAACTATATCTGCTTTCTGAAAGAAATAAGCATAAGCCATAGGAATAAATATTGACCTCAAAGATTGACTTAGTTGCCCACAAACACCGCCTAAATATTTCATCTGGAGACAAGATATCTTGATACCATCTAAGACTAACAGTAGACGTGATATGTTCTTCGAGCAGTAACTATTGCATACGAATATGTAAGCCACAGAACTTTCAGATCCAGATTTTTAAATACAAAAAATAATAAAATATCGTACAAAATAAAGCATTCCACTACTTACACTACTGAGGTAATATCAAAGGCCATTAGCTTGAGCTACAACTATAGAACGAGAGGAAGGATAATAGACATACATTAAATAAATATTTGAATTTGAATATCAAAAGATAATTCCTAACAACGTGTTTCTGTTAACGTAATTATTAAAAAAATATTTGGAATATTTGGAAGTAAAATAGTACACATTCGTAGAACGACGTCAACGCAAAACGGGTGGTGCACTTTAAAAAATCTTCTCAGAAATACAAGGGTACCAATTAATATGTCTAAATCATATATAGAGTTTTGTTTGCTCCAAGACAGAAGAAATCTTCAAAGAAGTTAAGTAGTTGGGAAATGCAACAGCTTAGTTAGTGATGTAGCCCATGGACATCTTTTAGCATAACATGAGTTATGCCCCCACAATGAAAAACATTTTTTAAATTACCATTTATTTCCTTTATACTTTAAGATTTCGATGTAAAACGTTTTGTTTGGCAACAGCTAAGGTGAATGGACGTCTTTCAGTAGAACATGAGTTACGCCCCCACAATA
>CAJDSM010033465.1:0-13889 GCA_903981925.1 Ostrea lurida
TAGTCTACATCACTATGTATTTAGTTTGCCTCACACATTTCCGATTGTAGAGAGGAAGAAATTTTGAAAAAATGTCACTTTTTGGCAGTTTTTGCCCGCTCCTAAGGCACACGGGGGTGCCAGATTCCTGAAATTTATAATTTATGTACCCTTGTCCAAACATGCCTCATACTAAATTTGCAAAGAATTGAATGATAATTATCAAGGAGTTAAAAATGTTCACTTGTTAATGCACGGTACTCAATGCACGACGACGACGGATATCGATTGCAATAGGTCCTCTGAGTGACTCAGGTGACCTGAACGTTTAGAAACAGACTGACTTAACATGATTAAGATGATAGGCAACAACAGGTTAATTTGGGTGAGCTGAAACGGAAGGAAAATATAACAACATATTTCCCATACTTCAAATACATGTTCCAAGCAATGGGATTTGCCCCCACCCCCACCACACTATCTGCATCCGCCCTAAAGAAAATAATTTACACCCGGAACCAGTATAAAGATAGAGTATGTAAAAATACAGAGTCAGTATTCTACGGGGTCATTTTCCTACAACCCAACCGGGAAATAATGACCCCGAGGACATGATTTCTACGAAGTCGTCCAAGTATTCTACAACAAAATGGGTCATTTTTCTACGTAGAAATATGACCCCCGGTCAATATTCTACGGGGGTCACTTTTCGTCGTTACACCGGCAATGCGCCATGGACAGACATTGACAGTACAGAAGTAGTACAAGAAGCCTCCATGGGTGGTTCAACTGAGTGCACTTTTTATGCAAATGAGGTCAATTCTGATTGGCCGAGGGGAGGTGGGGATCGATGAGTGGTTCAACGGCGTGCAATTTTTTCGTGCCAAAAGGTCAAATTGTCAGGCCAGCGCGTGCGATGTCTAGACAGGGGTCTAGACACAGCGCGTGGCGAGGTGATTGTGACGTCACACGGCTTGACTTGGGAGTGAAAGCGCGCATTATGACGTCAAAGATATCTGAGTTTCCTCTTCTTTTTCTGCGGTTCTTCACTGGACTGTTTAGGGACAGGCGGGTTCCACATCTCTAACGGTTTGTACTCTCTCTTGACGGGCGGTTTTGAGCCAGGTACCGGGGGAATCATCGCATCTATCTCGGCTTGTTCTTCCGGACAGTTATAATCCGAGACTCCCCCGCACATGTCGCAATATAAAAGCGGGGGTTAGAGTCAGAGGAATCTCGGATTAGGACAGTTACTGATCCAGTGTCCCAGCTTTCTGCACTTGTAGCAAGGATCCTTTTCTTTGGTTTTCTTACTTGTCTGCTGGGAATCTGACGACCAGGATTTTTTGTTTCTTACGACCAGGTTTTTTTAGTTTTGTGCGGGCAATCGGCGACCAATGTCCTATTTCTCCACTTATAAGTGTAGCACGGTTAGTGGCGAGTTCCTTCCTGGGTTTTTATCTACAGTTAGTCGGCTGTCCACAAAATCTGCTGATTAGTCCCCGAGTAAAATTCCAGTTTGAAGGAAGTCCACTCAAAGAACACAGTCATCTAGTCATCTTATGGTAGGGGATGCTTATTTTTAAAAATAAAAATAAAAATAATAAACTCTTCCTAGGCAACTGGTCCCACCTCTGGTGTGTCCAGGTTCCGTGTTTGCCCGGCCCTTGTTTTTTATATTCTATTTTGGACTTAAGAGATTGATCACTGTTCGTTATCTTTGCCTTTAAATTTAGCTCCAGTCTTGACACAGATCACGACACACGTTTACGCGAGGAAGCCGGGTTGCTAGATCGCTGTATTGTTGTTCGGAGTGCTCTAGAACGTTACGCTATATTGACGCCTGCGTTATTCAGCGCCGCTAGTTCGGCGAAGGGGGCGTAATATATAGTATACTAGCAGTCTGGGGAGGAATTATAACATATGGAAGGACTCCTTTGGTAATGATGTAGGGCAATTTACCCGGCGCACACTAGCGTGCGAGATTGTACGTCAACATTCACAATTAATTAACATCCAGCGTAACGTCATTCTGCAGTGCTCAGAACAACGCATGATCGCACACCGCACGTGTTATTAGTGACTATCTACAGCTGCAAAACCTTGCCTGCGATGTTACCAGAGATCGCTTTTAGAATGTTTGGAATGAAATGGAACGACGAATGTGTCAAGGGCCAAACCCCTTGTTACGTCGGACTCTTCATTCTTTACAGCGCATGTAATGGAACCTTCCCCGGGCATTTCTGCATACCCGGTAACCTGATTCGTTCAATTCGTCGTAGGTGTGAAGAATGCATCACTGAGTGCAAATAGCGGTCATAAACGCACAAACGCTCGCATTTCGCACCCTCTTTTTTTTTTAACAGTGATTTCGTATCAACCACAGTGGACATAATCGGTTATTTGAATTGAAAATTATTTGAAATACAATGAATTTTAGGCAGCATATAAATCTCATGTGTTTCATGTGATATAATCTCTAGCATTTTGGACAATCTATTCTTTCCGTAGCTGCAGAACTGTATCTCTCTGAAAAAATATTGGGACAGATCAGTGATCTGTGATCTGTCCCAATATTTTTTCAGAGAGCTACAGTTCTGCAGCTATTCTTTCCGTAGATTTAAGGTGGCTCACACATTAAGATTTCATTAATGACTCGTCTAAGCGCCTGTCGATGAGGCGCGATAATTAATACAAGCTTCATTTTCTATGATTTTTTTTTTTTGGTGGGTGTTTTTTTTTTTTTTTTTGGGGGGGGGTGTTTGGCGTGGTTTTTCCCCGGAATATTGAAAACGTTTACAAACGGGGGAATAGGAATCCAAACTTTATGTGACTCGTAAGTTCCCCCAAATAGAATACAAAATAAGAGCTGGGCAAGCACCTGGATACACCAAATGTGGGGTCAGTTGCCTAGGAGGAATAAGCATCTCCTGTCGACTGTTCACACTCGCTGTGTTTCCATTGTCTAGGTCAGATGAACGGAGAAATCCGTAGTCAAAATTAGTGTACATATATAAAGAACGGCTTGACAATGGCTATGAAACACATCAGACAGCATTAGACCTAATGGCAAGCCATACTGGCAAACTAGATCGTTATATAACGACCATAGAATTTGCAAAATGCTGCCTTTAATCGTGACTGCTGAAACCCCTTGCGTCAACAACTTGTTTGTAAGTAGCCTGCCTCGATTCAAAAACTGATCATGAATACGCATATTAAGCTCTTTTGTATCAAGTAAGTTGAGAGACACACACCATATGCAGGTGATTATGGAATGTTGCCACAAATGAGAAATTGATGTAGAAACTGAACTCATCCTGTTTATCATAAAATTGAGTTGTTAGTTTGCCGTTAATGTCTGTGTTCAATAAAAATATACAATTACGAAGCGGAGATGGCGTCTTTTATTTCTAGTTATATATATGAATGAAAATTATTAATGATAGATAAAACATCTATCAAAATGTCGAATTAAAGGTCACCGCTAGAGATTTTTTCTTCTCATGTAGAAGCTTTTGAATAAATTCTGCCTCATAAGAATATAAAAACAGGGTAGCTAATAAAGGAGCACAATTAGTGCCCATGGGGATTCCAACAGTTTGTTAGAAAATCTGGTCACCAAAAATTACAAAAGATATTGTTAATGATGAACCTTGGCATCAAAAGCAAAAACGTTGGAAATGTAAATATTCAAACGAGTTGTTTAATTTAAAGTTCAATGTCATGAAATTTTAAAAGAAGAAATGTAACGTGAGAAATATGTTTTAACTTCTTTTGATCTTAACGTTCAAGTTCATTCGGGCGAAGAGGTATAATGGCACAAATTTTAAATCTTTGATGAAAAATTTCCTTCATTGAAGTTACATTTATAAACTTCTCTCACAATTCACTCCCCCCCCACCCACCCATTTTTAGCCGAGTTGCAACAAGTGAGAGAGAACCCTATTGATGTTTTGAAAAATCCGGTCAAGGTCACAGTGACTAAAAAACTTCGAAAAAATCTGAAAACATGAGGTTTCCGGGCAATAACTCCAAAAGTTTACTTTTGATTCAAATGAAACTTCGGGTTATTATTAAATATAAAGTGAATGAGACTCCTATTAATTCTCGGAAAAATCCGTCCAAGGCCAGCAGGATTCATGGCTCACCTGTACGGACGATTCAAGGTCACTATTTATAATTCTTTATTCAAAAACATTTTGTTAAGACATGTATGACAAAAATTGTTTAGTTTTACTAGATCTATCTAACCGTATCAAGATATAGATCCGTGATCGAAGATCGGGGGCATATTGTTTTTGTCCTGTCTGTCATTCTGTCCGAAACTTTAACCTTGACTATAACTTTTGAACGGTAAGGACTACAGCTTTGATATTTCACATGTACGTTCCTTATGACAAGACCTTTCCGTGGGTACCAATTTTTTTTTACCTCCTGACCTTGAAGCTTGACCTACTTTTCGAAAACTTTTACATTGACTATTAACTTTTGAAAGGTAAGGACTACAGCTTTGATATTTCACATGTACGTTCCTTATGACAAGACCTTTCCGTGGGTACCAATTTTTTTTTACCTCCTGACCTTGAAGTTTGACCTACTTTTCGAAAACTTTTACATTGACTATAACTTTTGAACGGTAAGGACTAGGGCTTCAATGATATTTCACTTGTATGTTCTTTATGATAAGACCTTTTCGTCGGTACCAAAATTTTTAAACTCCTGGCCTTGACTTTCAACCTACTTTTCAAAAACTTTAAAATTTGCCATTACTTTTGAATGGCAAGAGATATGGCTTTCATATTTCACATGTGTATTCTTTAATTGGTACCTTGACCTTGGACTTTGACCTACATTTTAAAAACTTTTATTTAACATTGGCCATATCTTTTGAATGGTAAGGGATAGACCTTTCATATCTCACATGCATAATCCTTATGACAAGCTCCATCCACTGGCATGTGGAATACAGGGGCATTCGTGTTTCACAAACACATCTTGTATATATATATATTCCATTCCTAACCACCTCCTTTTTTGTGTTGCATAATTTCTCATCTGTATTGTTAATATTATAAACATTGATATCAAATGAATTTCTTCACTTAATAAGTAGAAACAAATAATACAAAGAGAGAGAGAGAGAGAGAGAGAGAGAGAGAGAGAAGAGAGAGAGAGGAGAGAGGAGTGAGACAATGCCAAATTGCTGCCAACTCCCTTCTTTCATCTATACAGTAAATAATGGACAGCATAATGAGAAATATTTAAAGTGAAGGAACAAGACAGTTAAATCTAATGTTTCATTGGGAGGAAAGCTTCCTGGTAAGCGATACGGCCCCTGGGCCTCTAGATTAATTACTGAGCATATAAAGTTACTTCGTGGATTTTTGCTGTCTGGTAGAGCAATTCTAGGCTAACAAATTGCATGTCTAATCTGTTTTTATGCCTTAGGAAACAACAGACCCATGAAACCCAATGCATTACATGTATTTTGCCAAGTTTTATTGCCTAGTTACTGATGAGAAGAATTTAAATGACTTCCTCAACACACCCTTATTATGGTGCCGTTATGTTGCCCGATAGAGAGGTGCAGGTCTCTCGTTCTTCCTCATACGATTTTTCATTGCATACTTTGATACAAATTCGTGGTCCTTCCACCATGGCTCCATTACCTAAAACTTGACAAAATCGACTTTTGCTACTTGAAGATGTCTTGACAATTTGCAGACTTGTTATTGAGATTTTCAAATGTCCTTCCTTTCTTCTCTCGTATACATACCTCTGTAAGCAACCCGTATTGTGAACCTGTAGTCCATGATTTGGACAAACCTTAACCATCAAAATGCTTGCATACTGTGTGATCAAACCTCTCACGGTACTCAACAGACTAAGTAGAAAGGAGTGTCAAGACCCTGGGGGCGGTGATTTGTACACTAATCTGATTTAAATATAATATATAGATTTCCACATTTTGCTATTCATTTGCCTGAGGTAGTGACAGTCAAATGTTTATATTTATAAAATTGTTTCGGTGTTAATCTATTTAGCTCAAATTGTGTTATACATGTAGTTTCTCTAGCAGCATCGCGCAAAATCACAGGTCTCCGAATTTCTATCCTTAAGCCGAAAAAAGGCGATCAATATACCCCCTCCATATATAAATACAGAGGGGGGGGGGGGGCGAGAGGGGTAAATGTAATAAAGGGGTATATACATCGCCCTTAATACACATTTTACGGCTTATGGATAGAAATTCAATCTATTGGACAGTATTTTTGATGCTCAATTTCTATATTTTCAATTTTATACCCTCCGCTTCGAAGGAGAGGTTTATACTATTTTACCCCTGTTCGTCCTTCCGAATCAAATATTTTCGTCTCATTTTTCTCCACAGTAACATATCACAGACGCTTCACCCAGGGGTCCCATACCGCGCTTTCCGAATTCAGAACTGCCTGTTAGCTGACTTAGTCAATATGTTTCAGTCTTACATTGTAATGTGAAATAAATATATGTGCCACTTCATATTTGGTATAACACTTCAAATGGTCCTCAGTGCACCGACTTAATAGGGCGGTCCTTCGGACGCTCCCGCAAAAAACCGAGGTCCCGTGTCACTGCAAAGATCCCTCCCTGCTCATGAAAAGGTCATAATCGCCAAGCTTTGGCCAAAATTTGCAGCCCTTCACCGGCAACATCTGAGTGGAAACTTCTCAAGCTGAACGTGAAACAATATACAATCAATCATCTAAGGGTCCCCTACCGCGCGTACCCAATTCTGAATTTTCGCATGTCAACTTCCTTTTTCAATTTTGTCAATATTTTTTTTTTAGCCTTAATGCGAAATAAATGTAAATTTTCGCCGCCCTTTTCTCTGAAACTACATATCTCAGCCACTTAAAATTGATATTTGGTATATCACTTCATTTATGGGGTCCCATACGTGTGGACCAAATTCTGACTTTTCGCATGCTAACTTCCTCTTAACGACCCGTCTCAATAAAATATTTCTCTGAAGCTGCATTTATCACAGCCACTTGGTATCTGGTATATCATTCATTTAGGGTCCCATACCGTGTGTACCAAATTCTGACTTTTCGCATGGCTAATTCCTCTTAACTGACCCGTCTCAATAAAATATTTCTCTGAAGCTGCAATATAAGCCACTTGATATCTGGTATATCACTTCATTTAGGGGTCCCATCCGTGGTGTACAAATTCTGACTTTTCGCATGCTAACTTCCTCTTAACTGACTGTCTCCAACTTCATCTAGGGGTCCCGTACCGTGCTTCTATAAAGGCTGAACACATTCTCTATTCAGCAGCTTTATCCACTAAGAGTGGGGGCAACAACTCACACAATTCTCGTAAATGTGATAACAAGCATAACCTAACATACCAACAAATTACACATGCATATATACATGCCTTGTTTTACAAAACCTGGTGATAGAAATTTTTATACTAAAGAAAAAAGTCCCATTGCCCTGGTTTATGAGAAACTCTTTCAGGGACAGTTTGCAGTAGGTAGCATAGGCGGATTTAGAGTCAGTTGGTGAACAAATTATCATTATGTTTAAAATCATAGCTAAATAAATACCTAAAAATAACTCTAAAAGCCCTTAAACCCAACAGCTTCCAAGGGTTTTGCCCCCTGGGCCCCCCACTTTGGCTTCACTCTAGCCAGCGAGGTATAGCAGGCCCCACTTTTTTCAAGGACTCCCCCCCCCCCCTTAGACAAATCCTGGAACCACCACTGGGTGGAACCTACAGGCTGATAATTGAACTGTAATAAATGAAAAAAGTCTTGCATCTTAAGCTTTATTAAAAAATAGTTTATATCTGATTTAACAGTCCTGATGAAATAAATACCAAAAAATAAGCATCTCATGCAAAATTGCACAAATGAAATATATCACATACAACTTAGCAAGGTTTGTAGAAAGAACACAAAATCTCATATAACAAAAAAATCTGAAGTAAACCAGTATATTAAATAAAATCTACCGTAAGTAATGAATTGTACTGTATCCATCCTATTGAGAACCCTGGATGCTTAGAAACATTTTTAGTTACTGGTACAGTGGAGCCTCGTTAAACCAGACACTAAATGGATTATGGTTATATTTTCCATCACAATCATACAATTCACTCAGGTCTTATTTATTGATTTATGACCTCAAATCATCAGAACAACAAAGTAAATACACAAAGGTGTAGTAGCTACTGAATACAGTCAGTTGTTTTCCATGGGGGGAGGGGGGGGAGGCGGGGAGGGCTCTATTAAATTTTGAGGATTGAAAACTCCTTGGGGTGCTTATGATTTATGATGATAGGGCATTCACTCGGATGAATATATGATACAACTCAATGGTTACATGAAAATAATTGCTGCAATAAGAATGGATCTCACAAGGTTCATCATCTCAACCAATCCAATAACAGAACAAACTAACTGCCAATTTATGCTTTTTTCCTATGTAGTATACTGAATCAGAAAAATACACTAACCTATTAAAATCAGTAAAATGAAACAAATTAAAGGGATTTCTATATTACGACCTGAATGAAAGATATAAAATACACAATAAATTTCAAACATAACAAGATTGGTTTGTGAGGTACTATGCACTCAAAATATGGCGAAATTCATAACCTTCATCGGTCATACAATTCTATAGCTCAAACAGATAGAAACCACAACATCCTGATCCTTGACATTTGGGGTATAAAAACAACATATTGATTCTCTGCATGTGATAAAGAAAAAAAATGAAAAGAGGACATATTTCATTAACAATTTGTTTTCATATTTGGGTAATAGCTATCATACCTTTGGCTGCATCACTGAGTAACAATTTACTAGTCTGTTGCCTCAATATGAAAAAAAAATTAAAAACAAAACTAAGGTGTGTATGTAAAACACTATACCTCTGGTGGCCACAATCAAAAATTATATTGATCTTAAATATGATACGATAGCTTTAATCCTTTAGTTCATCAAGAAAGACAAAGAGAAAATAATAACAAAAATACCCCCCCCCCCAATCAATTCTTCAAACTCTGGATCATGGAGTACACTATAGTCATGTTTTTTAACAAACTGGGCAACTTACACATAACAATACATAAAAAAAAAAATGACTTTGTACCAGGTAAGTCTACTGGAATTCTGTTCATCTAACACACTGGATAAACAAGTCCTTCTCAATGATACATAGATTGTCCACTATCAGATTATGAAAGTGGTATGAACATGATTTGGGTAAAAAAAAAAAATTGAAGTGGTAATATAATTATAAAAAACATAGCAACTAACCTAATTTTCAAAGACATTTTAACATAAACATGAGCCCTGTTTACGATAACATGTCATGCCACTTAACTATCAGCGTGTCATCAAAGTTGACGCAGTGAAAATTCTACACATGGTTTCCTGGCTATGACAAACATGTCAACAAAGCTCACCGAAAAATTTTGGGGAAGCATTTACATGTAGTCGCTGATATGTCTGTCCTTCTGTCTGATCTCAATTATAAACATTTCACCACAAATTTATATAATTTATTAGAAATGTTCCTTGAGACAAGGTCTTGTGAACGCAGGTCTTTCAAGGGTCATTTTGGAAAGGTCAAGGTCACTCAAAATATATAGACTAAGTGTTCCTTATATCAACAGTTTTTGATATATAAAACCTTCATTTCAACAATATTTCAACAGTTATTGAACTTTTGGTCCAAGGTCTCTCAAGGTCATTTTTGAAATGTCAAGGTCATTCAGATGATGCACATTGTAAGAGGTAAAAGTTCCTTATTTCTATAGTTTTTGAGCAGGTATTGATCATGTCACACAAATAAGGAACAAGGAAAGTTTGACAGGCAAAGGTCACTCAAAGTCATATTGTAAAGGTTAAGGTCACTCAACAGCACCTTCATGATCATTGTTTTAAGTTATTCTTCAGATGAAGATTGAAACATAGAAACCTTGCATTACCATATATTGATGTGAATGAATCATCCAGGTGTGTATTAGATTAGAACAGAATCTGGATAACATCAACTCTGTTATGACATAGACATTTAGAAAAATGTTTGTTTCTGAACAACCAACAAGATCATTGTCTACTGCAGTATTCTGGCAGACCGAGTGATCCCCCAACAAAATGAAAAACAATATCAAATGAAATTGTACACAAGTTGGAAAATAAGTACTATATAGCCTTTAATTTCTATGTAAATGTAAACTGCACTTTAAGACTTTTTGAATACAGGTATGTACTAACCCCGAAAGAAAACAAACACCCCCCCCCCCCCTCCTACCTAATACTGTCATTTTGATTTACATGGTTTAAGCACTACATGTACTATACTTTTATGTTACATGTTGTCACATTGCTATTTTAAGTTATTGAAGCAAATACCCATAAACTGAGCTGAACAGAAATCTGAGACAGTGAATGCATATGCAATTCATTTTAATCATATCTCCTGTTTTTGAAACAAATTCTCATGCTTTTGGTTTTTTTTATAGAAAGCACATTTCACACAAAACGTACAAATGAATTTCCCCTGTGCCAGTATATGAAAACTTGTGAGGACAAGTTTATAAATTGGTTAATGTTAGTTCTTATCAGGTCTGTCTTTTTCAGTTCTATATCAGTACATACATCATCTATGTGAATTGTAAACGTCTCAATAACAATAAAATGAGTCACAGATATCAGTCATTCCAGCTTTGAACTGTTACAGCAGATGGTCCAGGTATATAATTACAAACTGATGAAGTCATATTTGTGCTGAAAGCACCCTATACCTCTCCAGTCAACCGTGAAACAGATAGTATATAAATAGGAGAAATACATAACATAGGCATGTGCTTCCGAACTTCTTGTATGGGTACAATTAAATCAAACCTTTAAAAAAAATACAAAATATCACAGACTGTACAGCCCCCTTGACTATGACGAGAATAATATCACAACAAATACAGAAACAAAGACACTATAATTATAGTTTCATACCAAAGAGAAGATACGGAAAGAAAAATAATGTGTCATCATTACAGACTGCTGGGAAAAATCTATAAATGAGATCAAATCACAGAAACCTTTTTAACATGCATAAATCTACCCTGTAGCATTTATTAAAGTACGTATTGAATTCCCTACTTCACAAAACAGGAAAGAGATGAGCTGAAAAAAGATGATTGTCTTGTCCGTGTTGGAATGTTTTTAGTGGCTACTGGCTAATTTTCTCTTGCATTAGAATCTTGTATTAACATTCATACAACAATGGCAAACAAAATGTACTTGAACCAAAATAGACCCATTTCATTTACATTCAGACCATTTTAATGCTGATTAAGAAACTTGGTAGTTGTTATATAATAAAAGTAAAAAGGTGTATGGTCAACCTCTCTTTGTCTTAAATCACCAAAATACAAGGGCCTTATAACTCTGCTTGATATCTATAACTAAAGCAAAATTTGCAATTCTAAGGGCTATAACTCTGCTATGCATAGGTCAATTCAAGCCAGAACCCCCCCAACCCCCAACCCCCCCTCCTCCCTTACACCACCTAAAGAGTACAAAAGGCCCATGGGTCATACACGAGTCTCCTAAGAAAAACACGAGGCCCATAGTCCACATCGGTCACACGAGTTACCTTGGCCCATCTGTTATTCAGCTATTGAGGCCAAAACCTAGCCTTACTGGGTCACAACATAAACATGGTACAATGTAACAAGATTTAAATATCACGGTGTGAAATGTAAGGTCTTACCATAAAGAAATGTAAGGTCTTGCCATAAGGAATTTATCAACATGAGTATTCATGTAAAATTCTTTTAATGATTTTTCCTCTATATTTTCATGTAAAACTGTGGCCTCAACCTACCCTCAGGAACCACAGTTGCCTCATCCTACCCCTAGGAACCACAGTTGCCTCACCCTACCCCCGGGAATCATAGTTGTCTCACCCTACCCCCAGGAACCACAATTTGAACAAACTTGAATCTGCACTACTAGGAATGCTTTGTATATAGATGTGAGTAATCATGGCATTAATTGTTCTTGAGAAAATGTTTGTTAAAGATTTATCCTATATACCCCCAATGTAGAACTTTGTTCCCCTATTGTAGCCCAACCCACAGGAGTCGGCAATTTTTATCATAAGGTAGAAGTAAATGTTGGAAATATCGTAAAAATCCTACCACTGAGCTTCGCGAAGCTTCAGTGCTAGGATTTTACACATGTATGTGAAATATCGGTAAAAATCCTAGCACTGAGCTTCGCGAAGCTCAGTGCTAGGAATTTTACCGATATTTCACATACTTCTACTTTATTGATAAAATTGCCAACTCCTGTGCCCAACCTTACTCCCTAGAGTCATGATTTGAACAACTTGAATTACAACTATGTCAGGAAGCTTTCATGGAAGTTTCAACTTTCCTGGCCCAGTGGTTCTTAATTTAGATTTTAAAATGACCAAACCCTATTTTTGCATTTTCTTGATTATCTCCCCTTTGGAGAGAGCATGGCCCTTCATTTACCCTTTACTCAAGAATGATTTATGCAAAGCATGTTTGAAATTGGCCCAGTGGTTCTTGAGAAAATTTCTAAACGATACTACATTTTTTTTTTTTACACTAATTCTTAATTATCTCTCCACCAAACAGGGCATGGCATTTCATTTGAACAATTTTGAATCCACTTAATACAAGAATGCTCTGTAGCAAGTTTGGTTGAAAATGGCCCTGTGGTTCTTGAGAAGAGGTCGTAAATGTTAAAAGATGACAGATTGACAGATGGACAGACAGAGCAAAGTGTGATAAGAAAAGCTCACTTACTTCAGCTAGCTCATGTGAGCTATCAAAATGAGACATTATGAGTAAAAGAAAAATTTAGATCACTATTGTGTATGCACTATGGCTCTAGAGTCATAATATAAAGAAAACAAAATCATCTGTTCAATCAAAGTAAAAATAAATCCCCATAAACATTATTTATATATATAAACAAAAAAATATTGAAGTATGGATAAAACGATTTAGGCCAGTCCCGAATTTCAATATATCCGGAGTAGGCTGCACATGTTATAGTACAACTTTTTATAAAAGAAATGTAAACAGTAAAGATTATTATTATCATCAAAAACCCATTATCATAATTTTTTCTGACAAGCAAACAGAGGTGAGCTCAGTTTCATGTAACTGGTTTTGTTATCTTACATTTCTAAAATAATTTTTTTTTTTACATTCTACTGTTATTTTCTAAAACAATGAAAGCCTCACTCTCAATCTAAATTTTTGGCATGTTGGCCTACCTGAATTAGCTATCACCATAAAACTTCTCTCTTTAAAATACAAAATTTTACTTCTAATACTGTGCCTTAGTATATCTTCTACTCTATATTGATCACAACTCGTTTCATAGTAGTATGGAAATTTACCCAGCATATTGAGACATACATGTCGATCTACTGTATTTCTATCTTGTTAATTCTATGATTCTTAATTTCCCAAATATGTCTAACATTGAGAAAAATTACAGCTACATGAAGTTGTTTACAAATTTCTCATTTGAATGATTCTATAAATTAAGGCCCCCTCCAGAGAGGAAATGGAATATGTACTATATCATCTGTATGCTGAATGGAGAGCACAACCTGGTTTTTGAGCACGAAACAAATGAATGGAAAGGAACCTTTAAAATGGATACAATCAGGTAATACATTAAGGAATGCAAAAGCGATGTCATAACTCTTGGAGCTCCGGGTGAATATGAGAGAGAACGAAGAAAGCGACGTCTCTGTCTGTCCAGTACGATGTGTGGGAGGTCAACATCGAGATGTAACTACTGGAAAAACTGGCCTCCCGCAGCTGGTAATCAAGTCTGTACTCCAAGTCTGAAA
>CAJDSM010033469.1:0-12657 GCA_903981925.1 Ostrea lurida
ATTAAAGCAATGCTGGAGTTGCTTATTGACACTGTCTTTGTAGTTTTTGGTAATCAGGTCTTCTGACCGTCTGCTGGAATTCCTATTGGCGGGACGTG
The DNA here is from genome assembly GCA_903981925.1 of Ostrea lurida. Lineage (NCBI taxonomy): Eukaryota > Metazoa > Mollusca > Bivalvia > Ostreida > Ostreidae > Ostrea > Ostrea lurida. Next base: position 99 of record CAJDSM010033469.1, read on the forward strand.
TGCATCTTTGTTAGCTGACCCGTTTTTCTGTTCTTACTAGGCATTAATTCATTCACAATCTTCTACATGAGAATAAGGAAATCTCTAGCGGCGGCCTATATTCAACATTCCGATATATCGACGACGTTTCATCATTAATGATATTTCAAGCATATGTCGATTCGATATATCCGAGCAAAGTAGAAAGAGTCTTCGGGATCTGCATCGAACTTGGATATTTATTGAACTAACAACCCAACTTTATGACAAACGGACGATTTCGGCTTCTCCAACTTTAACTTTCCCATAATTATGTAACAACATTCCATCATCACATGCATAATGTTGTGTATGACTCCTCAACTTATTCGATACGCAAGAGCTTTCTCTGCGGATGATCCATTTTTGAATCGAGGCAGGCTACTTACCAACAAGTTGTTGTTGCAGAGGTTTCAACAGTCACGTTTCAAGGCATCATTTCGCAAATTCCACTGATTTTGACTACGGATTACTCCGTTTACCTCATCAAGACAATGGTCTCAAGGGGAATGTGACCGGTCGATAGGGGATGCTTACTCCTCCTAGGCACCTGGTTCCACCTCTGGTGTGTCCAGAGGGTCCGTGTTTGTCTAAATCTTATTTGTTTGGGAGTTGGACAATTGATCACTGCTCGTTATCTTCACCTTTTAACCTTTCTACGTGCGACTAGTATAGTGTTTTAGCGAAATATTCTTATCAGTACAATTCCAAACAAAATTATTACGACTCCAGAAAACGAGGCTGACTTACCATAACTAGTGATAATCTCAGAGGACCACCTTGGAGTGCGTCATATCTGGAAATCAATCGAACATCGTAAATCAGAACCATGTAATAAAAGTAACGATCATAAATCTCTGCTTAGATATTTTATCTCTGACCCATTCCCATCAAAATACAATTATCATTCTGGAAAGTTTGGGGAAAAAAAAGAATTTTGCGCTTAAAAAGGGAACTAGAATTAAAATGGCATGACTGAACGGTGTCCTTTGAAATACGATTTGAAAATCCACAATAGCGCGTAATGATGGTCGTTCTAGCGATATCAGTCAAAAGATGATGACGATAACACGGAATTGTAACATTGTTCGCAGATCATCGAGTCAATTTAGATAAAGGGACAGCAATCTACAGGTATTTAATACGTTTCGTTTGGTGTAACTCTTCCATTCTTCGTTTATGGGCATCATAATTATGTATTCAAACAAAAATAGGCACATGTCGTTCGTGTAGTGGTCCCCTGGTACGTGGAAATTTGATGACCACTGATACATCATACTGACGAATATTTACTTGACCCAACCATTTGTGTTTCATGAATTTCACTTCTAACAAATGTTGTCACGCAAATGGTCTTGTAACCTTACATACAAGCAATGAAGTTAAAATGGTTTGAAAAGAAAACCCCCAATGAATAAATGCCTAGCTATAGTTTGTTTGCAATGTGGGGTACACTTCATCGATATGCAAATTAGCCCCAAAGTTATATTGTTTTATAAAATGAGCTGTGTAATACAGGAATTGAAAAAAAAATTAATAAAAAAAAAAAGAACCCCAACAACCAAAAAAAAAAAAAACCCCCACCCCCACCCCACCCCCAAAATAACCCCCCCCCCCCCCAATAAACCAAATACAAAATTGGCAAAATGTTTTGCCCGTTCCAGAATGAGAGACAAAAGATGCCGAAAGCAGAAGCTTACCGCGAGCAGGAATCCAAGCAGGTTGCCACTTATTGTAGATGCGGATATACGGCTTGTTACCCTTAAAGTGTTCTCATAAACAAGACAATTGTTCTTAATGATTCAATATCTAATCGTTAACATTGATTTCATTAAGTGATATACGCGTGGTGTACTACTAAATCTCCGATAAACATTGATTTCCTTTATCAGTACTATTATTATGAATTTCTGTTCCAATAAACTCCAGGCAAAGTAGTGCAATGTTTCAATAATATGTCGTGGATCGTGACTGATAAACATGCAAGTTTTACCAAGAGAATTGAATATCTGTAAACAAAAGTTTCTAGCCATCGTAAATCAAACTTACAAACACCACCCAGCATAAACATGTATGATACATAAAAGAAAAAATAACGTGCAAACATGTACATGTACATCTGAACAATTTTAAATTTTTATACATTCACTGATTGACATAAGAAATGAATCTTACATTTTTTCGGGTGATGCAGGTATCACCGAATTTTAGACGGTAAAACTCATCAATGAGCGAAGCGCATTGATAAAAAGTTTTACCGTCTAAAATCTCGGTGATAACCTGCACTTACTCGAAAAAATGTAAGATTCATTTCTTGTCATTTAATTTTCATATTACAACAACAAAACAATGTCCAGTAGACTTGAATTGTTGTTCAAGTATGTGATCGAAAAATCACCTCAATTCTTAAAAGGTGTTATAGCCAATGAGAATCGGCGCTTGGTAATCACTTAAAATAAAATGATACTGAGTTCATCATTCAATACATTCATGTTTGTTGCAAACTAGTTCGATCCAGTTTGTTGTACCACCTGTACACGTAATCATCACCAAATATGGATCGTCATCAAGGTCAAAGGTTACATTGGCTGTTCCGTTTAAGGGGATATGATGCTGAGATGAAAGTAACAAGATTTTCATAATAGCGAGGAGGTCTCTTTTGATTAAAAATGACAATTTTTACATAGGTTAGTGAATTGGTTTCCATGGAAACGACCTCCGAACTGACCAATGTTGATAAACCAAATAACGCCGAAATTTAGCAGTGGAAGAATTAAAACTATGTATATAAAATAAAGAAAACAATTGCATTAGAATTCGAGTAGCGCAGTGACTTCAAAAACATCACAATCATATCCCCTTAAAGGAACGAAATGGTCAACATTATGATATTTTAGTACTTAATCCAGTTTATATGTTAAAAAATACATAAAAATGTAAACAATGTCTTTCTTTGATTTCTTTGCTTACACGGGTTATGGATTTTTTTTTCTGCAAGGCTAGCTGCTCATACCATGCAATAAACCAACAAAGAAAGCATGTTATTGTTTAATTAAATCTCTTACTCCTATACGGTTTTAGAAATTAGTCAGGACTTCAGGAAATAAGGCGTCAACAACCATCTTTTCAGGTTTTCTAGCAAAAAGGATAGTAAAATCATTTGTCATCAGCATTCACATGAATCTGGCATATCGACATTTCGTTAAAAATATCATTTAATTTGGTTTTATGCTAATTTTTAACGTCGATTCTCATTGGTTAAATCATCTTTAAAAAATTGAGGTGATTGGACGGTCAACTGAATTTTGTAACAACGGACTATTTTTGACTATTTAGGAAAAGAATGCTCAATAAGGGACCCAGGTACACTGGGTGTGTTGCGGAACTTATGCGTTCTATTTATAGCGCTATTTTATCTTTTCCGGTAGGAATACGGTCGAAATAAAAGATTTAAAAAGCGCTAGCTGCGCTTTATTGTCGCTTAGTTGTCCGTTTCAGGTATTCACTTCCGGATTTACCGGTCCACCTAGAGAAGCCGTAATCTTATGAATCTCACTTCGGATTATCGCCACCAAGCATGAATTTAGAATCTCATGTAGCACAAACAACGGGGTACCAGTTTAGAAGTCATAAACATCTACCCATAATGCGCTTTCGTTTGCGTGCGGAGAGCGAGTCCGTTGGAAGGTTCAAGAAATCACAAACCTGTCATGTTACCCTTAATAGAGAATTTTTTAGCTATGGAGATTAACTTAACTAAAATTTTATTAAGATTACTATGGTTATTGATACTTACATATTAATACAATGAGGATCGCAGTTTAGGAAACTTTGGTTAAAATATATGAAGTACGCGATATCCTCTTTTAAAAAAAATTATACAGTTCTTGCGTGGGCGGAACGATGCTGTTGTGAAGGGTGTCAACAGATCAAAATCACAAACCTGCAGGTTACCTATACAAAGGAGAAATTTTTTACTAGGAGATTTAGACTTAAACAAAATTATTCACAATACTATTGTTTTATTTGATATACTACATATTTACTATCATAGTGAGAATGGCGCAGATTAGAAAACTTTTAAAATATAGAAGATAGCGATATCTACTTTTTTTAAAAAATATTAATAATTTTGAATTACATGCCTATAAAAATGAAGCGAAAAATACATTTGCAGTTGGTTTTGGAATGTTTGAAACTTTTATTTAAATTAATCTAGAGTCACCCTCTCGTTCTCGGATTCTCTCTCTCTGTCTCTCTTTCTCTTCGAGTCTCTCTCTCTCTCTCTCTCTGTTCTTTCTCTCTCTCGTCTTCGTCTCGGTCTCTCTTCCTCTTCTTCTTTCTCTCTCTCCTCTCGCTCGTCTCTCCTTCTGTCTCTGGCTGTCTCTCTTCTCGCTGTCTCTTCTCTTTCTCGTCTCTCTCTCATCTCTCGTCTTCTCTCGTCAGGATAACCATAGGGGGTGTCTTAGTAATTTCTTATGTTATGACGGATTTGGTATTGTTTTGTTCATTTGTGAAATACACAAGAGAGAGTGGTGGATAATTGGACTATTAGTTGGTGTAAAATACTAGTATTCGTATAACATAGCCTAATGTAGTAGTGAAAACTAAGGAAATTAGAAAGTAATTCTATACATATTGTTTTTAAGCTTTTTAACGTATACTATATGTTGTTTCGATGAGAGAAAAAGTTCCAAATGACAATTTGGGAATTATGTTTGTTATTTGTAAATAAATGAAGCAATATTACACTTGGCAGGTGAATGTGTTTACTAAATGCATTTTTATTCTGTCTTGTCAACTTTTAACTTTTTGGAACAACGGCATGGCGCGATTTTAGGTGCCGCCCTCCTTTTTTGGCTGACCAAACTTTCTATCGATGTAGGATTAATTTCCTGGCTACGATCACTCTAAACTCCGAGATTGCTGATGGGGCTTAATTAAGCTTACTGGTACTTGTCAACGAACCTCCACTCTTCTTTTCGATACATAATCCTGGATTCGTTTTGCCACTTGAAGGGTTTTTTTTGGTGGTCTGATAAAGTGTTAATTTTCCAGAATCTCTTGGGCCGTAGAGGCGGAGCAAAAACTGTCCAAAAAAAATTTTCGAGGAAAACAGTTTGTATTGGCGTTCTCACATTACCACCACATTCCCAAGTTGCACCTATTAAATATCCAAAGTGTGAGTGTAATTATTGCTATTGTGAAGTTTTTAAGGCGCTTCTAACAAACGTGTGTTAATTGCATTTTTTTGTGGATCGCCCCGGGTAGGGGTCGGTTTGACCTGCGGGGCAGGTGATGGGGTTGTCATGGGATCCTTGAGTTATCTAGTATCTATGTTATTAGTTGTAAAGTGGTACGCTGACTGATTTGGGTCTGTTTCTCAGGTGACTAAAGAGGCATTGACTCGCATTCGTCAGTTGTATTGGGGAGTGACCTTAGAAGTCTTCATGCTTGTTCTATTCAGTATGCAATATTGGGAGGCCTCGATCTTCAGCGTGTCTGGGTGGGTAGCCGAATATGTTCCCCTTTGAAATCGTTGGGGGTCATATTATTGCAATCGGGTGCACGGGTGGTACTCATAAGTAGCAATAGCAGAAGTGTTGTAGGCTGGTTGACGTTGAATTGCAATCTTTCTTTAATTAATGGTGTGTTAAAGGTTGACTAGGGTTATGTGTCATGTATATTTAGGTAATTGCATGCTTTTCATATTATTTCGGGTGCGGGCGTTTTACATGTATATAGGAGAGCTTGTTTTCTGAAAAAGTTTCAGGTGTGTTTTATAGGGTGTTCACGGAGAGGCAGCTTTGGTTTTCTTATGCATATAATGGTTTGTGGCGGGAGAATGTATGGGTCTTATTATGGTAAATAGTCTTCTGTCTGACACCGGTATTTAGGATTATATCTGTTGTAATATGTCTTTATTTGATAGATTCTCTAAAGCGTTCCGTGTGTTGTTCTTTGGATAATGGTTGTTTGACTTGTTGTTGTGGGTCGTTGGGGGCGGGGTTGTTGGGGGTTGTGTGTGGTTTGTTTTCTTTTTCTGTGGTTGCTGGGGGTTTGTTGGTGTGTGTTGGTTTGTGTTTGGTGTTTGGCGCTCGTGTTTGTGGTTTGTTGTTTGCTGGGGTGTGTGTTTTTGATGTTCTTTTTTGTTGTTTTGGCTGTCTTGCCCTTTGTTGTTCTCTGTTTTGGTCGTGCTTGTGTTTCGGGTGCTCTTGGGTTATTGAGTCCGTGTGTGTTTCGCGTGTTGTGAGTTTGACTGGTTCTGGCTTTTTGTGTAAGCTTAATTTTTAAATAGAATGTTTTGAATTAAAGAAGTTTAAATCTAGTTTTAATTGACAGCTTTGTGTCATAATTTATTGTCTTTATTTTTTCAAATCATTGTTGGTGCTTTTTCTTAAACAAATGTCAAACGTCATTTAAAAAACCCCCAGCAGTCCGTATATAATTTCCTTTTTCTTCATTAAAATGCTTGCGGGCGTACGTGGCAGTCAGTTAGAATCGTTTGCCCTAGCATGCAGAAGGTTGGCTTGTTCAAGAATCCAAGTGTGACAACTCGTATTCACAGCTGCAATGCCGAATGCCCGTAACAAGGTGTATCAAGTGTATGGTAACGGAAATGACCATATAAACGGATGACCTGTGCCAACAGTAGTTTGGAAACCATCAAATCTGCTTAAACGGGTGAAACCCGATCATAAGGTCAAATTTGCTATCCTTCAGCGGTAATGTTTGACGACTCATAGAAGTTGAAAGATTCTCACTGCCGGGATTCTCAAGGAATGACAAAAACAAACAATACAAACAAGCAAAAGCTTAAGAGTCTTTTAGTACTTAAGTATTTGATTTCATTCGTTGTTACATTTTTGTGAACACACCAATAAAACATATCAAAGAATAAAACGTGTTAATTTCGACAAGTTCCTTTCAAACATATGTATGAAACTCTAATGAAAAACTCCTTGGCTTGTAAACAGGATAAACAAGTTTCGTTTGCTTTTATCAATCACACAATAAAATATGGATCGAATACACACACTACTAACCAGGCCAGGATTAATGACTATAATTTTATTTTAAGCCTCGTGACGTGAGGCAATTAAACGCTTTCTCACTGATACTATAATCATATACAAGACATAATCATGCAGTAAACCTGTGCAAAACTGCAAAAAACTATGACATTCGGATCCCCCCATTTCCGGGAATGCGTTAGTAAGAAACAACACTCGACATACATTCCGATCAGAATTATCGTCGTTCTAACTCTTCTTTTCAATATACGTACACTTTAACTTTGCCAACAAATGCATTCACAAGCCAATAATTTTTCCATTTCTTTCACGTGTTTTTGTGGACTTGCCGGCAGCCATTTACTGAACTGCCACAGCTGAATTTCTTTGTATTTTTGCGCGACGGGTAACGAGGTCATTGTGTCAAGAAAATATCCAGCATTAATAGTCAAATAGAAATTATTTTCTCATTGTAAAATAAGAACGCTGCATCACCCGAAAAAATGTAATAGATTCGTTTCTTAAGTCAAACCTGAACGATGGTAACTACTAGAAGAGCAAATTTTTGTACAGTCACTTTAGCTCAATTATTCTGGTCTCTTTTCTTAAAGTTCAAATTTCTAAATGGTGTGAAATGATATTGATTCGTGGCCGTTCTAAATGTAAAGTCTGATAATTTATATATAATAAAACCTGAAACCAAACAAACCGATTTGCAATTTTTCTGTCTCGATCATTATTTTTAAGCTCCAGTTTTGTGCGTAATAATATTAAGGACTTTCTATTAAGATTGAGTATGGTTGTTTATTGTAATCTTATCATATCTTAAATATTAGTCAATGATAGCGTATAATCCATATCCGGTATAACGGGGAAAAAAACATCAATGAATATCTAGAAAAATCATGTGTTCAGGCAGTTCGATAATTAATGTATAATTATGTAGCTCCTTAGGACCAGGTCTTCCAACAATCCGTTGGATTCCTATGGGATAATTCGCCCCCTTATTTGGCATGACTTTTTTCTATTCATATGAAGCAGAAATTTGTTTAGAAACGTTGCGGATAAAACAATAAACTGCGTGTCCTTCAAACTTACATATAGCGTAGTATAGATGGTGTGCTTACATAATTCATTCAGTAATTTTCACAATTGATGTCCTTTAATATAGGTCCCGAAAATCGATGATATAAGGCACCACAAGTCTGACATGTTGCTTCATATTGGGGATATTTACTTATTAGTTGACTCTATATTAGGCAGCTGTAAACTACAATTATATGAGTACAGGTGATTGAATTTATGTGTTGCAATCGTCAACTTTCTTTCCCTAGATACAGGATGCAAACTTTTTGCTCAATGTTAAATTCGTACACTTTGAGTTCAGTTTCGGGTCCAAAGATGAGCTAAGTTGGTCATTCTATTGAAATCATGCTATTTTTTATGCATAATTTTTTTTTTAACTGTCGCTACAGCGTCAAAGCAGTCAACTGGGTGTAGTAATAAAGCAATGGGCCTTATGACCAATCAGGAAGTACTGAATGTACTGAAAACCTGGCTTTACGGTTAGCTACTACGATGGGATGTTTTCAAAATGAGGTATTAATTTTAATTTATTAGTCCCCTATTCTCGGTTGTAACCGGAGGGGACTTACCTTTCTGCTTTTTGTGTTCTTGTCCGTCTGTCTTCCTGTTCTGTCGTGTCCCCCATGGTTTTCCCGCACTTCTTTTTCTTACTGCTTGCAGATATATTCATTTGATTATTTGTTACATTGCCTTGCCATAGCCAAGTTTACGATTCAAGTTAGAAGTTTGGTTTAATCATCATTTTTCACTTGAGTTTTATGGGCCCTTGGAGCTTAGAAATATTGTCATAAATGATTATTTTTCGCAACTTTTTTTCTTCACTGCTTGCAGGATATTCATTTGATTATTTGGTACTTTTGCTTGGCATACTAAGTTACAGTAATATAAAATGGTGAAGTAACAAAGTATTAAACGTAGATCATAGTCCCAAAAACACATACCAAATATCGAGTTGTTTGGGCACCGGACCTTCGACAATAAGCGAAAGGCAGGATCAGGTGCCACGGAATGAGTAACACCTCTGCTGATCCGGTCCAGAGTGAATAAGGGTTTAGATTCTATTCATTTTTTCAACTAAAGTTATTAGCCTTTGTCCTATCCTGACTCACCAATATTCCTTTATCACAAGTATATGATAATAGCCTACATATCGTTGCGGTCCAATAATTTGTGTAACCGGTACTGTGACTTATGTATTCTGTGCAATAATTCTCAAGAAAAGCGTTGTTTAATTTATTTATTTGTCTAATTCTTGCAGGGAATGGAAAAATCTTTTGAGCTAACATGCAAATGTTTATACCAAAGGTCTTTTATAGACATCGACACACAAAACAATTAAGACTGATAACTGATTTTATTTTACAAAGGGTAATTCTCTATTAAAGAAACGATAGGGTCGTACACCGAACTTTTATTTTGAGTAAGCATTGGATTTTGTTTAAAGATGGGTCTCACAAAAGGGGCATATAGTTATCCTTGAACAGAATTTCTTGTAAAGCGAGATTAAAATAGGACAGAATTGAATATTCCCAAGAAATACACAGTTTAGCCAGATGGCGTAAAATTAAACTTGGAATGGCTTTTCATGAAACTATCTGATACGTCCAAATCATTATAATGTGGTTTTATAAAAAAAAAAAAACCTAACTTACAGTTTGTGACATTTATCAATGTAACGGACATTCTTTCTTGCTGTTTAATTGTGACTGTATGTGTTTATGAGTATAAACGTATTGGTTTTGTTTCATTTCATTTAGCCTATACGTTGTCTGTTGCAAATATGCAGTCGTTTATTTCTATTATAACACCATTTCATATTCAATGTTCCACTAATATTTTTTTTGTGAAAATGACACTCACTCATGATGGTTTCATACTACATGTAGGTCATAATAAAGTTTGTTTGGTAGAAATTTTGAATAATTTTTAATGCTATTGATGCTTATGATACATCATGCTTCTACTCTCTCGGCATTAGATATGTTCAATCATCTGTTTGACAACAGGGCGATTTCTGCAATTTCTCCATCGTCAACTTCCCATAACATATGTAAAGTAGCAACATTCCATCCATCACCCTCCATATGGTAGTTTATGTTCTCACTTTATTCGAATGCGCAACTAATCTGAAATACGCAAGAGCTTAGTTTTTTCGAGGCAGCTACTTGCACTTTTTTCACTAGCAATTATTAAATTAAGCCATTTCTTTATACACTGCTTTCGTCTACACTTTTCATTTACTTGAATGAAACAATGGCTCAAGGCAGATAATACAGGTCGACAGGGGGATGCTTACTTCTATTAACGGCAACCTTATTCCACCGGGTATATCCAGGGGTCGTGTTTCCTTCAAAATTTTGTTTTGGTATTGATTTACGATGATTCGTTCACATGCTCGTTTTGTCTTCGCCTTTTTTATGCTGAGTTCTAACAATAGATATCAACAAATAAAAAAGCGCAGAACTCCTTAGTGTCCCTTTTAATACTTGATATCAACAGCATACAAAGTTTTATTCAACTTGGTGAAGATTTTCAGGACTTTCCCCTTCCATAATCTTTTACATTCTTACAGAAATTAGAGTTGCATGTACTTTTTTTTATCGTATTGTTCCTTGACATTTAATAAATAAACCAAAAGATGTTTTAAGCGCTTTTCGATACTTTACAGTACTATTGTTTTTATTCCCTTCCTTTCCGTGCTATAAAAAGTAGTTCAACGTCATTTATGCGCATAGCCAGGTGTGCAAAAAAAAAAAAAAAAAAAAACCAAAATAACAAAAAAAAATAACCAAAAAAAAATTCTTGTGATTAGATATGCTAAGTAATCAAGAACCTATCTTAAAATGTTTGTTGTTTGTTTTATTTACTCTCAAAATGAAAAATATATTGTTACTGATTTATTGATATCAGAAAAAACTATTTGTTTCGTGAGGTTTGTTCTTGGATACTGGTTCGGTTTTTGTTTACTTTGTAAACTCCAAGCGATACGTATGCTAAGCCCTCTAGGCAAAGCCAGGCTAAAAACCGCAAAATTCGTGTCCCCAGGCTTAATGTCCAAGGGTGGGGCAAAGTTGGTCTATATTGAAAATGTAATATATGAAAAGGTAAAATAATGAACAGCATTTAATATCAATACATACATGTATATACGATACAAAATTAAGAGCAGAGCAAACGCTGACCCCTGGGTATACCAGAGGTGGTACCATGTGCCTAGGGGTAGTAAGCATCCTCTGTCGACCGGTCACACCCACCGTGAACCCTACACCTTGATCAGGTAAACAGAGACTGAGAGTAATCTGTAGTCAAATACAGTGAAGAAAGAACGGCCTTACAATTGATATGGAACATGCCAAACAGCATTTCACCAAATGACGGGCTACCATTGCTAATTAGATCGTTATTACGACCATATAATGTACGAAATGTTGACTTTGAACGAGACTGTTGTTACTTTATGTTTGCCCTTCTCTTAATGCTGTGTTCTTTATAGCATTAATAATGATTAATGAGATTAACCACCGGAAGTTCTCAAACATTATTTAAACATGCCGACCAGTTGTCATGGTAACCATACAACTGCAACTGAAATGTGTAAACTCGTGATACCAAATTGTATTACTTTTTGTAATTTTGATAGAATCTGAGAACTATTGGTGCATCAAACCTTTATCAGTCTGTTCCTCACCACTATAAAAAACTTTGTTTAAATATTTTTTTTCTTCAAATTTCAACTTCAATATTAGCATTTTCTTGACTAAAATCACAGAGAAATTCAAAAAGAATGAAAATATACAACTAATAATGACTATTAATCTCAATCAATCGTTCTTAATTCCAATACTTGAAAAATATTAAAATTATCAAAATAATTCTATAACATAATTTTTATACATTATGTGGGAAATATATATATACAAAAGAATTTTGTAAGTTATCTCAAACTCTATTGTTTTTATATATTTATGTTACAAATATGTATTTCTTCATTAACTAAATTAATCAATTCGTTTACTAAAATATATATCAGTTACATGAAGTATAAAAACCCGTCCAAATATGAAAGTACATGGAAAATAGTTTTCGGTTTCAATGGCTAGCAATATTAAGGGGAAAAACAGTAAATGTAAATATTACAAGTGTTTTCATAATATTAAATCAATAATTGGCAAAAATAGTTATTAACAAAAAAGTACAAATTTGATTGAGCTTAAGCAATGTTATTGGTTTAGCCTTACCTGTGGTTTATGCTGATGGTAAAATCAGATCAACATCCGCATCACCTGTCGTGAGAAGCTCCAATCTATATACACATTTATAGACTGGCGGAAGAGGCTTCAGTGAATCTGTTTATTTCTCAATCAATTTCACCTCGCGCGGCCGGTGAATCTTATTTTAATTAAAGGGACAGTACAGCTCATTTTGGTGAAATTTTGTTCTCA
>CAJDSM010033470.1:7149-31182 GCA_903981925.1 Ostrea lurida
ATTTAGGGAGATCATCAGCAAGCTCTCTTACCTTTAGGGAGACTGTCAGTGAACTATCATACCTTTAGGGAGACTGTCTACAGATTTCTGAATATGCACCTCCTCATTAAACACAATACATTTATTCTCTTTCTTGCTGGTGACTGGTGTGTCCTGAGAGGTGGTGAGGTCCGCTCCCAGGGCATCTGTAACCATGGAAACATACAGGTGATAAAGATAAAAGTCTAAAAAAGATGCGATAAAAACAGCCTGAAACAAACTGGTTTTACAATTTTTCCTCACCTTTCACAGATACAGTAATGAATGGCTCAATGTACTGGGTGGCATCTTTAAGTCCAATCTTTTCTAGTTTTATAGTCAGCACTCTCATACCACTGTATGCCAAAGGCCTTGGGAGCAAGCTTCCTTTTGCTGAGAAACATGAAGTATAATAAATCTATACAGTTGACATATGCAGAAGCAAAAATTCATACAAGACAATATTACAAGGCAGCTACAAAATACAGGAGTTCAGTATAATCTGTAACACAGCAGCAACCAAAAGAGAGACTTAACATTCTTCTGTGATTTACTTTGGTTATTAGTTATGTGTTTTTATCTTGTTCTGTGTATTGTACCCACATAATTTTAACCTTGACCTATGACCTTGAAAAAATTGTTTCTCCATCTTATTTACTAAACTTGATAAGTTAACTCTTGTCTTATAAGTCCTGGGCTTAAAACAATTAAAATGTTTGATGGCCTGGGGCCAGTAAGATATGGATTTGGTCATCAGGCCTGATAAATTATGGATTTGACCTAGTGCTTTGTTTAAAAGAGCATGTGCCCTTGGGAACTAGTTAAATTGATTACTTTATATTGAAATTCCTCAGTGATCGGGCTAGTAAATTAAATGTTTGTGTTTCCATGTCTATAATATATGATACACTCTACCTCTCGATCCCTGTTTGTCATCATCCATGTCATCACTCTCCTGAATTCTGAAATAGTTAAACACATGTACACATAATATATCTATACTATAGTTAAATGCCTACATCTAGATGCAGACTTAAATCTACCACATTATTCACATCCCAAGGCCCTACGCTTCTTTGAACACCCACCTGCTCTGTGAGTTGGGAAACTTCGGGAACACCCACCTGCTCTGTGAGTAGGGGAAATGTTCGGGAACACCCACCTGCCTCTGTGAGTTTGGGAAATGTTCGGGTCTGGAGCTGTGCGGCTGTAACATCCACCGGGAAGTCTCGACATCTTTGGTTCAAAATGTTCTCTAAAGCTGTGATAACAATGTCAAATTAATTTTAATGCTTCAAAGCCTGGTATTATGTGCTGTACCAAGACACATTTTGTAGGGAATTCTAATCTACATGTACAATGTTTTATTTAAAATGCAATAATCATTGTCCTAGAAAAAATTCCTGACAATATGCATATTTTCAATTCGTAATCTAAAAACTCGTGAAGTTTCATTAAAATCCTACAAGTCATTTAGGAAGAGTTGTGGACAATGCATCAAGGCATGTGTTGTTGAAAAATACTTAAGTCCAAATGTTCATATTTTCTACATCTCTATTATGTAATCTTACATTCCATTAAGTTTCACTAAAATCCTGCGAGTCGTTTAGTAGGAGTTGTGGGATAATATATTTCGGACATACAGACAGACATAATACCCCCCCCCCCCAAACTTCGTATCGGGGGGTTGGGGGGGGGGGTTATAATAAATTCAAGATGATTCATGTAGATCTATCATTATCAGTACATAGCACATTCTAAAAATTTAATTCATCATAACTGGTTCCCTATTATGTAACTATGCAACCAATTTGCCTTCATAACCCAGGTAGCACTAGATGTTTGTGAATTAATTTATATTGGCACTTACTGTTAACTTCAGTACTTAATTATGAGTATAAAGAAGTGTACCATACCAAAGGTAGACTTACTACTTCCTATCTTCTTCAGGTCATCCAATAGTATTCCATTGATTGTACCAGGTGCCTAAAGTATAAAATGTAAAATAGAAATAAGCCATGTAGCCCAGGGCCTTATGGTACCGTAATAGTTCATATATTCTGTCCAAAAAAAATCTACCAAAACTACACTGTCCTGGTAATCATAAAATAAAAGTACTTGCTTCAATTTTTCTGTCACTAAAACAGGCAACACAAGCATAGCATTCCTTCACAACACAAGATTTTAAAACAATAGTCAATAGTGACCTTCAATTCTGACCCTTGACCTTGAAAATCAATAGGGTTCATTTTCTCTCTATGGGCAACATTTGTGGAAGATTTGATGATCGATTGATTCTCTGATGAATACAGCACTTTCTCACATTTTCACCATTGTGAGACCGACTTTACCCATGTGAGATAGCCATGTGAGATTTTTCGATCTCACACTGCTGCAATGTCATTTGATTGCGACGTCATATATTTTCTATGATTTACGTTACACGGTGAAGCAAAATTTTTTTTATATTGTTTCCTTTAAATTTCAATTTGATATAGCTTTCTGGCGGACAGCTTTGAGTTTTTTAGTTTACACAAAAAGTGCAAACCATTTTCGGGTATGCTCTTTCTGCCTGTCTAATTAGTTTTTGCTTTCAAGTTCAAATAAAGATTGTGATAATTCTAAATTTCCTAAAAGCTCCTCATTTTACGCACTAATCAGTGAATAAAATGTGAGAAAAATAATCCTTCATTATTTACTCGTGTGGGATAGGGAAATTCCACCTCTGAAACAAGATTCACTGTCTAGGACTCGGCAAAGCCTCGTCCTAGACAGTGAATCTTGTTCCCTCGGTGGAATTTCCCTATCCCACACTCGTACTAATGAAAGATTCTATTAGTGTCTTATTTCTTGTTCAAAAGAATTTTAGTCAATAGTGACCTTGACATCTGACCCTTGACCTTAGTCAATAGTCAAAGTCAATAGTGATCTTGACCTTTGACCCTTGAAAATCAATAGGGCCCATCCTCTCCCCATCGGCAACATTTGTGGAAGGTTTGATGATACTCGGGGATAGAAAACTCACAACTCATTGGATATAAATCATATCAAAACCACAACTCATGGGAGATCCTATATATATGTATATATATATACTGGATATACAGCTTGTTCATCTCCCAAATTACTATTTTCTCAAATGCATAAAAGATGCTGCTATCACATGGTAAGTACTTTGATTGAGTATTTGTTTAACTGCTTGTTTAATTGTTGAATTACAAACCTGTAACGCTTTACATCTCAAGTCCAAGCAGATCCCTATCTTCCTCAAGACCTTCTGAAATTAAGAAGGTAAAGTTCATGGTTGTAAAATCTATTTACTACATGTTAATTCATTAATTGTAATCAATGAATGTAAAACATACTTATTAACTACATACAACTATATACATGTACATATGTCCATAGGATATGAATGCTCCGCCCATGTCACAATTGTGATTGCTCTCAAATACTTTGAAGAATGTAATAAAATACATTTCAATAACTGAAGTTTATTTCAAAATGTCTTGCAAGATTTGACCTTGAAGCCTGTTTTGATTTTACTTCAAACATTTTGTCAATGAGGAATTCTGCTAATTAAAAAAATATGACTTTGAAATTTCCAGATTCACCCAGTGCATTTTAAAGGGACTGACCCACGATTTTTCTCCAAAATTTTGTTTTTCATATTTTATAATCTAAATATCTTGTTTGATGTGTATAAAATTCAAATTTGTGACTGAGCAGCATCAAAATGCTATAAATTACAAAATTAGCCATTCATATTTTGTTTGTTTGTAAATATAAACACTGGCTATAATGCTACATTTGGGGTGGCGGCTCTTGTGTGGAAATCAAACGATTACACTGCAAATTTTGATTTCCTAGACTAACACGTGAATAAATGTGAACATTTTCATGTTTATTCTTTTTGTTGGTCTTTTTCCTGCTGCGGAACTGCCACGCAATGTTGCGCATAACTGCCATCCCAAATGCAGCGTTGTATCCAGTGATAAAAAGACTCCAGTCTTTGTTTACATAACAAATAATTACGATTAAAATATTGCTCTAAACCGTGCATTTAAAAGGTGCAAAATTTGAATGTAGACTTTAAATGAGTTATGTCTTCAATGATCTGATTCAACAATGAAAAATCTTTTGATCAAAAATCGTGGGTCAGTCCCTTTAAGTCACGTTGAGTTCTGAATGCAATACTTGAATGAAGTGAACGTTAATTACTCAGGCATTTTCTCCTCTTTGATCCACTGTAAATTGTAAAAAAAAAAAAAAAATATTAGATCCCTGGTCAGAACAATGTGCACATCATTAAATGATATTTAAGTATTGTACAAAGTTTTAAGTTTATTTAATGAGCAGAAGTGATCGCAGCTATCTAATTTTACATCCTCCACCCCTCTTAGATTCACCATTACTTTAAGGAAAATAATTGGATCGTCCTGTCCCAACAATATGCACATCTACAAATGGCAATGAAGCATTGTACAAAGTTCCATGTCTATCTTATATGCCATATATGAGAAGTGTTCATAAGCTATTTTACAGCCTCCACCCTCTTAGATCCCCCATAACTTTAAGCAAAATCATTGGGTTCTCCTTTTCCTGACAATATGCACATCTACAAATGGCAATTAAGCATTGTACAGAGTTTCTAGTCTATCCAATAAGCCATATAAGAGAGAATTTTACACCTTCCAACCCTCTTAGATCCATCATAACTATAAAGAAAATGATTGGATTCTCCTGTCCCAACAAAATGCACATCTACAAATGGCAATAAAGCATTGTATATACAAAGTTTCAAGTATCTCCAATAAGCCATATCTAGGAGAAGAGTTCAGAAGCTACTGTTCACCCCCGCCCCTCTTAGATCCACTATTACTTAAAGGAAAATGATTGGATCCTCCTGTCCCAGCAATAATGCACATCTCAAATTGGCAATGAAGCATTGCACACATTTTCAAGTCCATCCAATGAGTCAGTTTGATGAATATCTTTAATATTTTAACTGAGCTAACAGCAAAGTGTGACGGAAGGACAGAAGGGATGAAAGACGGACAATATGCCCTAGCTATATTCATGGTGGGGCATTTAAATTTAGAAAATAAATTGACAGCATAGTTATACATACTTTCTGTTCATCGGAGAACAATGGAGACTCTGCATTGGCAAAATCATCCAACTGTTTTGATAGCCTGTGAAAGAGAAGAATTGACTCGGACACATTTTTAACATTGGATTTATTGTAACAGAGAGGAGAGTTAACAGTGATCAGGGATTAAAAAAATTGTAACTATATAGATGTTCATAGAAATACAATAATTTTTATCTAGAATTGACAGCTATAACTTCATTTTTTATTCATTTGGTCAAGTCCTTGAGACATGCCGTGTTTCTTATTGCCAAGTCCAAATCTGGAATTGACAAGTCCTAGACTTAGTACTTGAGTAATTTAATTTGAACCCTCTCTTGTGATGCTGTATACATGTGTGCAAGCACCAAGGTCAATGATCTAACCATAAGACTGCATGGCCAGGTTATTTTGTAAATTACATGATCATCCCATGTACACTAGATATTATCAAACAGGGTAGGGGGGAAAGGGCTCTTTAATTAAATATATGAAAGATGTCTTGTTCTGCTGAAGAATATCACAATTAATTTCACTCATATCATGTTTCCAATTTAAGTAAAAGTTCTGGTGACAAACTATAGTGACTCAGTTCAGAGTGTATCATAAATGTCCCTGCTGGTCACCAGCATACAATTTACTGCCCCTTACTGGTGTACATAGAACCATCAGATTGGATTTGTTCACGTTCCACAAGTCTGCAGTATCAAATAAAGGGACTAAGTGGGTTACCAAACCAGACTACTTCAGTAGCTAAATGTGTAAATTGCTAATGCCATTTTCTTTTGGTTCAGTGATTACTTGGCTTGTCTGAGATCATCTAAAAGTGATAAATGCATAATTATATCAACAAATGGATGCGGTCTTAAGTAAGGTTATCAATAATGATAACAATATTTTTTTTCTGCCTGAATGCGTTATGCATCCGAGTGTCAAGATGTCGAGAATTCAACATTAGAATAAATTAAACGTTAAAATAAACCTTTTGTAGCCATCTATAGCTTCAATAGGTTGGCCCCATAAATCGAAATCTGTGCACTGTGCGAAGGATTTGCCAAGCGCAAGAATCACTTGGCGTTGTTCCTCCTCGCTTGTCATGTCAAATCTCTCATAGCATTTTCGGGACGTATTTGGATTTATCTATATCACCCTAGAGTAAAATTCCGAAGGGACGTTGTGTTTGTTTTGAACAACCAAGGCGTATTTCGGCGTTTGAAGTCCAAGTAGACTGTGCTTTGTGGTTTTTAGACTATGGAACACGAAATAATTATTCTAATGATGATATAATTTCAAAGAATAGCATGTCATTAAAAAATCAATAATGAAGTTTTTAGGAGGTCAGGTGCGAGGCATGCGCGGTAGCTCTTGACAAATTAACTTCCTGTTCAGGATTTGCGGAAGCTCTGTCGAAAACGCAAAATTATCTCATTGTAGACGCAATCGTGGTAACAAAATGTGATGTATATTGTTTTTAGAGTCACTATGTATGCAGCTGCCACAAGGCAGTTGTCTATTTTACAATATAAATATACACAATTCGTGCGAAGTTGAAGGTCATGTTGGCTTATTCACTTCTGTAGAATATTTATGCAAAAAGAAACAAAAACTCATCATGGTTTCATGAATTTGTCAATTGTGGATTAGTTCAAAACAGTAGGAATGTTTCCTCCAAGTTTTCCTGAAAACTTCAACGCACAAGAGTGGAAGGGTATATTTGTCCAAGCTCTTGAAAATGTAAGTTTTATAATGCATTATTTGTCATGTACACTGTACCCAACTTAGCTAAAGTAGAGCATCTTTTTTAATGCTCAGAGATTTAATTCATCATAAAAGGGTTATTCTACTTCGTTTGTAGTGTTTAATTTCTCCCTGCAAAAATTGACAGGGAGTTTCTTCTCCACAATGTCGTGTGGGGTTTATTTATTTACTCATTTTTTTTTTTAAATGACAGTAAATAACAATATTCTACTATACCTCTGACTAGTGAGGAACCCTTTTAGCTGGGTCTAAATATATCGACAGAGTGCTGGGCCACTATGCCAGAGATCTTGGTTTCAATCTGCTGCAGAGACGGAAACTGATTCGGTTAAATATATTGAAGTTAATTTAATTAGGATATTAACATACTTGTTTTAGAGTGTTTAATTCTTTATACAGATTCTTGCTTAAATTACATAAATTTAAATGATCTGGAATAGCAAAACTTTTTAATCATCAATTGATTATTTTCTGTTTATTCAATTTTACTTTAAAAGTTGAGGTAAATGCTTAATTGATTAAACCAAATATTTTAATAAGCATATTAAAATAATTAAAAAAACCACCAAAAACCTTTGTCTGATAACAAGACTGACCCTAGTATATCTAACCACCATTTCAGAACATTTTACTTGAAATCGAAAAGTACATTTAGTGTTCAAGTATAAAATGCCTATTCAACATGCTTGTGTTGATATTGAAGTTTGAAATCTTATCAATTGCAATATTGCCTTGAATATATTTAAACAGAAACAACAAGTTTAGCAAATATGACTTTCAGTATTGTTGATTTCATAAGGTGTCAAACCCAATCTAATGATAATATGGACATACAGTGATACTAAGAAGATTAGATTTAAATAATGTCACTGAGTAACTATAGTTATGGCATTTATATAATATAATAGATGATGGCAAACTAAAGAGATAATTTTGTCACTAACTCCAAGATTAAATTTTCCAACAAATCTTTTGAATGCTTAATTACCCTTCATTTTTATGTCTGGGGGTTTTATGTTTTTTGTTTACATTTGCAATGTCTGGATGTGAAATATCACCACTGTATTTGAATTGAAATAATTACTTCATCAACTCGTATTTGGAATTGTTGAAAGAATTATACCTCAGAGATGAGAGATTTTGTCTAAGAGTAAGAACCTCATACTTTGGGCTTCGTTCTCTTAACATCCTACACAGCCATTATATCTTTGAAATTTTTGTCACTGTGTCTCTTGTTGTTACTCTCTGACATCTTCACAATTTTTTGATAATAGGTTAGAGCTAAACATGAATAATTTTGATCTAGTCGTTTGATTAAATGTAATTCGCTCATGTCAATATGGAGTACACTACAGGTATGATACTAATGTATTATTGCACAACATTTAAATTTTCATAATAGGTTCAGCACCAAGTGCACCCAACATTGATAGCTAAAGAGGATGCTTTGGAATACATTGAAAGCCTGATCATCAGCCTGCTAGGAACGCTGTGTGCTTCTCAGCCCCACTCAGTGCAAGATGTCACAGATCGGGTCAATAAGACCTTCCCAGACCCCATCGACAAGTGGGCAAACAGAGATGCCAACATTGCCCTGGAGAAGGGCAAGAAAAATTCAAACATTGTGTTGCCAGTGGAGAAAATTCATCAGTCAATTGTGAAGGTAACTTTTAATGATCATAGTATGATGTATTGCAGGACTTGAAAGTCTGTTTTTTATAATTTCCAAAGATTTTATTGAAATCATAGGTAATGAAATTTGATGTAAGGAATTCCCCTCAAAATTTACAAGATATTTTTTATATTGCTTTAGAATGGAAAGTCAAATTGACCCTGTGTATTCTTGATCATATTGTTTTATGTTAATTGATAAAACAGACTGCCATCATGCCCATGTTTGAATACGTATTAGTCAGTTTGTATGTAACTTCAGATAACGTATGATTGAATTTTACCATATAAATGTTTCTCAAAGGAATATTTTAAAAAGATTTAGAATAAGGCAAACAAGTATTATGTTGTTGCAGTATTATTTTCATTTTCCGGTCAGATTTGGCATTTTGCAATCATAAAATTGGAAGTTTTGAGGCCTCTAAGGCTGTATTGATGATCATTGTAAATATTTGACAATGATGATCATTGTGAATATCTGACAATTGGTGATTTATCATCACACTCTGAGTTTATTTATTTTATTTTAGTGAATTCTTATTTTAGTAGCTACAGGGCCAAAGAACAAGTAATATTAAATAATCTATGTTTGTGCTAAATTAAGAAATCCAGTCATTCCCAAGGTCGTCGCGACATGTGGCAAGTCCAGATTAAAATGCACTGTAGTCCATGAATTTTAGAATACTGTCGGACAAATAAGACCGGTACAATATTTAAAGGAAAACGGAAACTAAAAAAGAGTGGAAAACAAACAAGAGGAAAACGTTGCCTTAACACGAACTCCGGAAATTCCTATACTTAAAATAGTACCATCAGTACTAGAGGGGTGGCCATATCTATTGTATTGAAGCAATGAATTACACGAAGTCACGAAGTGTTGTAGCATATACCGCTTTTGTCTTGAAGAATTTGCGTGGCGGTTATGAATCGTGTTAATAGATTTAATAAATGCTGTACTGAGGGACAAGACGAAAACTTCAGCCATCTCCTGCATTGATATAAAATGTCCTCGTAAATTTAATACCAAATGGTCCAAGAATCGAACCATGACTTGTCCCTTAACGCAGTTCTAAAAATGTAATGAAGTGCACCACTATGCATGGCACTCATATGCGGAATTAAGAAGAAAGTATAATTATTATATTGTTTAATTAATTTTGAGCAATGGTCAGGAGGAGAAAAGGATGTAAATGCTTTTAATTTCATTTATTGGAAAAAATTATGAAATTGACACGTGAAGGGTACCGTCGAGGACTCTGCGTGTAAAACGAACTCTGGCGGAAAGTCTTGGGAGGATGATATGTGTCATTTCTGTAGAGCTAATTTCCAATTGAAATAAATATCGTGTTTGAAATTAGATTATTTATAAGTTGGTTTTTATCTTTATTTTTTTAAAAATTTAAATTTTTTTTTTTATACAGCTAATAAGGTCTCTTTCATTCGGTCCGGTAAAATGTTGTTCGTCCGGTAACATCTCTAACATTACCGGACCAAATGTTCCTGTTGAGTTAAAACACTTGGCATCGACTGGAATCTTCTTAACATAATTGTGCATGACATAACATGCACTAATTCTGATCGTACACAAAGTCCAATTCAACTGTAACTGAGCTAATATAATATATTTAATTGGTCCACTTCTTACAGTGGATGTAATCCACAGTTGTTATCTTAATCTCTGCTTGCCATGAAGAAAATTCAATTTATTCAAGATTTTTTTTGTCCCAGAAATGGAAATTCATTAATGAAGTATGCATACATTCATCATGCTTGAAGATGATGAAGATGAAAACACTGAAATAGTGAGCAACTGTAATTTTATGACAACAAGCCTATCTCCACTGTGTACAAATGCAATTTTAAAGGTAGTCATAATACACAATAGTATTAATATACGATTGCATAAATTTCTTATAGAGAAAAGGGTTCTTTGACGCCAATATACAAAATAAATTCTTTAAAAAATGAATCGAATGTCAAAATATTGTTGTGATTTATTATCTTTTTTAAACTTTCAAATTGGTTCATGTAGTGATTTATTTTTTTTTATTTTATTCTTTTATACATTTCTTTTTACTTTTATATAAATTAAGAACAATATTGAATGAGCAATTGTGTATTGTTGTACTTGGTAATTTACAATATTGATATTAGCCTTGGGATAAACATGTTTTTATTGACATTACTGAGATAAAATAAACATGAAAACTGCACTTTAGGGGGACAGGGATTACTAAGTAGTCGGCTAAATAGAAGGCTTATTTTGTCTTAATCAACTGCTACAGTTGTTGTGGTTAGAATAGTTGTACAGTATTAAACTTCCTCTTCCTCCACAATTAAAAGACGCCTGCCCCGTTTTTACATGGGAGATATGCACTCATAAGTCAGGAACTTGGACGTCTTGACTATTTCTGTACGTGGAACCACTTAAGGACTGCCACATGGAGAATATAAGAAAATATGTAAACTTCTTGTAGAAGATGTGATATTATTTTAGAGATATTCGAAATCAAGAGTAGATATTAGTCTTAATTCTGTTAATATATAATTCATTGTAAAATTCAGTCCCTATCTATCAATTGGCAAACAATATAAAATATGCATCGATAAATGGTCAAGTACTAAAGTAGAGCATGATAGAAATCTGCAGGGTGCATTGGAAATTGTTTTTTATGAATTTGACTTATGCAGAAATCAGTCATCAGAGACCTGTTATGCATAACACAGAGTGGTCTGATGTAAAAAAAAAGAGCTAACCATTTGTGAATATTTTGGGGGTTTTTTTATAAGTAGAAATGTAGCATATTTGTTAAAAAAGGTTCTGTTTTAAGCATAATTGTGGAAGTGTCGTAAATTTGTTCAGTACTTGAATTTGATTGTCAAGGTTTTCTTGAGGAATGATTAAGAATTTTGATATGTTGCAAATGGTCGTAGGCATTTAAATTTCTTTTGCATAAAAAGATATATGTGGTGTTCTAATTTCCAGACTTATACCCTATGCTTTGATCCCCAACACAATTTTTTAGTGGTTAGTGATCCAGACCCATTGTAAATCGAGTTACTCTTCCTTGGGAAATGAACAGTACATTTACCCAATCTTTTGGATAATGTAACCCAGACGCAAGGTTGAAGAAGAAGTAGATGAATGTCTTTGTGTGATAGTGAGGAATAGCGTAAATCGATTTGATTAGTTTGAATTTAATATGCAGATTGTTAAGATGAAAATGTAGAACACAAAATTTATAATGACTTTAGTGAAATTACATGATCATGTGGTATGTTTTGAAATCAATTGCAAATGGTTGTATGGTTGTTATAAACAGATAAATACGGACTTACTTAAGCTAAATGGGACCCTATACATTTTTGCTGGCATTTGTTAGCACTTTGAAATGAACGTCAAATGTTGGAGGGCAATATGTCTAAGTCCAATATGATGTGAATTTTAGCAAAGGTTGAATGGGAAATGAAATGCAATTTGATCAATTTTTCTTGTGTTAACCCCAAATATTTGATTGATGCAAGGAAAATTTCATAATTATGCCAATATTTGGAATGAGATACATATATATAATAGTTCATTTTTTCTTGCCAGATGTCCTGGGATACAAATTAGAAATACAAATGGTGACATTGTACATCGTCGGCTGTGCATGAAGTATATTGCTAATGCATGATATCCTTAAGGTAGTGAGTTTTATAATGTACTGGAAACAGACAGGTTCGGATCACTAAGTCCCTGATCTTTATACTGGAAATCAGAGTCGAGATCAGCGTAGTCCTGATCTTTATACTGGAAACCAGACAGTCGGGAATCACGTAAGTCCGCTCTGGAGCAGGTTCGGTCTATCCTATCTTTACGAACCACAGGTCAGAAGATCTTGTGTCCCTGAATCTATATACTGAAACAAGACAGTCGGATTCAGTAGTCCCTGATCTTCTATACTTGGCAAAACACGGTCGGGATCACGTAGTCCTGTCTTCTGCCACAGGATTCATACTTGTCATTTAACTGGAAAACAAGACAGGTTGGGTCATAATGGTCCCTGATCTATGATACAGGAACACAGACAGGTGGGATTATGTGGTCCCTGATCTTGTTATACTTTGAGAATACAGGACAGGTCGGGATATGTGGTCCCTGAACTCTTATACTGGAACAGACGGTCGGGATCACTTGTGGTCCTAATCATTTATAACTGGCAAACCAGACAAGGATCAGGACAATGTAGTCTTGATCTTGTATACTGGAAACAGTCAGGGATTCAACGTAGTCCCTGATCTTTTACTGGAAAACGAGACAGGTCGGGATCAGATGTGGTCCTGATCTATTGATACTGGAATCAGACATGGTCGGGATCATGTAGTCCCTGGAGCTTTATCTGGCAACAGAGTCGGATCACGATAGTCCTCTGATACTATATACTGGAAACAGATCGGAGATCACGTGTA
The DNA here is from genome assembly GCA_903981925.1 of Ostrea lurida. Classification (NCBI taxonomy): domain Eukaryota; kingdom Metazoa; phylum Mollusca; class Bivalvia; order Ostreida; family Ostreidae; genus Ostrea; species Ostrea lurida. Next base: position 20,180 of record CAJDSM010033470.1, read on the forward strand.
GTCCCTGATCTTTATACTGAGAATCAAGACAGGTCCGGAGATTCACGTAAGTCCCTAGATCTTATATAACTGGAACAGGTCAAGAGAATCACGTCAGATCCCTGATCTTTATACTGGAAACAGGTTGGGATCACGTAGTCCCTGATCTTACTAAAAACAGACAGGTCGGGATTATGTGGTCCCTGATCTTTATACAGGAAACTGGGTGGGATCCCGTAGTCCCTGATCTTTATACAGGAAACTGGGTGGGATCCCGTAGTCCCTGATCTTTATACAGGAAACTGGGTGGGATCCCGTAGTCCCTGATCTTTATACAGGAAACTGGGTGGGATCCCGTAGTCCCTGATCTTTATACTGGAAACAGACAGGTCGGGATTATGTGGTCCCTGATCTTTATATATATACCAGAAACAGAATGATCGGAGTCATGTAATTCTTGATCTTTATTATCTTTATATACTGGAAACAGACTGGTTGGGGTTCAAGATAACATTGGTTTCTTATTATCTTTATGTGTACTGGAAACAGATTAGTTGGGTTCAAGATTTGAGGTTGGTAGTGCATTTATTATATGTACCGGAAACAGACTATACGATGCAGGTAGTTCCTGATTTTCATTGTACACCCTTTTCAGCAGGGGGTGGATGTGTCTACTTTTGGTGAATAGGTATTGGGATTACCATTTGTAATTGCTCTCTCTCTCTCTCTCTCCATCTGCATTTTTAGGGTATTCTACCCTCTTAAAATGGGAGACATTGTATGTATCTGAAACAGACTGAATGGATTGAAGATTTGATATTGGTAGTCTGGTCTAAATATGTACTGGTAACAGGTTGGTTAGCTTGGAGATTTGACAAATGGTAGCATCTTTATATGCACTGGAAACAGGCTGCTGAGGTTCAAGATTTTGCATAAAAACTTTTTCATATACATTTTCTGATAATTCTGTCAAACTAGTATATATTTGTTTCTAGTATACATATCACAACTAAAGGGTTTTCACAACACATGCACTTGTTTGCATCGTCCTCTAGTAATAGTAGTGTTGAATATTCTCTGCAGTCTGATTGGTTCATGTGCTTTTTTTAGATTTCCCCATCACATTTGAAAATGTGATGCAAATGATACTGAGTACAGATATTTCATCAAGTGCTTATCCTAAATACAGATAAACTGATCTTGACAGGATTGAATTGTGGTTATATAGGAAGTTAATATCAGTGGACAGTTTCTATTGGTTGTTAAGTATACAACTCTGCTATTGTATTACTTGTGTACATGACAAGAGATCTTTTATTCTATAAATCTAGAACAGTATATTTACGCTGCACTACTACGTTTTATGCTTTGATATGAAATAAAATTGTGTTCCAGTGTCACATGATGTTTTAAAAGCTGCTTAGATGTTTTGTGTCGTGAATCATTAAGAGCATTGGATGTCATATGGGTGGAAGATAAGAAATATGTTATGGAATCTTCTGGGAATTAATATGAATTGCAAACAGAAACGGCATTTAAGGAGGCCTTGCTTATTTGTAAAATATGTCGGTCGTCTCATGGGTCAGATTAATTCGATAAAAAGAAAGGTACAGATGCCTTGCTTCTATTTGTTGTTATGATGTTGTGTTCACTAAAACAGATGCTGAGATTTTACACATTTTGAAGTCTTGAATGGCAGTTTGTATACTTGAATACTTGCTTATTGTAGCTGACGGGAAATTATGTGAGAAATATCAAGCACACAGAAATCACATATCAGGACATCAAGGTTGCAATATGTGCAGATCAGGTACTTGTATTGTATTTCCTTATATATTTTTATTTTGAAATTTTTTAACGTGTTTTGGAGTTTTTTAAGATTTCTAGAAATACTTTGGTTTTATCTGTTGCTTCAAATAAATTTCAAAATTGTTTTAAAGACATTTTTGAAAGAGGTATATTTCAAGTATATATTTGAAATGTGTGTAAAATTATTAATATATTGTCATAATATCTGAGGTTTGTGATTAATTGTTGGTATTTGGTTTGTTTGTTTGTTTGTTTTTTATTTTTATGAACATTGTTGTTGCACAAAGTTTTCATGTTTGTTTTTGGTTCTTTTGTACAGGTGTTAATGGACATGTTCTCTCCAGAGGAAGATGTGTCCCTTCCATTGACAGAGGAGCCCATTGGGCTGAGAACTGAGGCTCAGTCCTATGAGGACATTGTTAAAGACTTCATCTTTGAGGAAACTCAGTATATGAGGGACCTAAGCCAAATAATCAAGGTCTTCAGGGCTCCATTTGTCAAGCATTTCCCAACTAGCAAGGTAGCTCATAGTTCTTTTTTCATGCTGACGAAAGTAAAATAATGGCCTATATTAACTATGTTTTCAAAGGCAGTAATCTTAATGGTCAAAGCACCTTGTCTATTGAAAGCTATAATTATAAATGCATCCAAGTGTATATATATATACATTATATCAGAACTAAATTTGGGAAAATTTGTGACAGGATCTGGAGATCATATTCAGCAACATTTTGGACATTTACGAGTTCACAGCCAACCTGCTGAGCTCGGTGGAGGAGCAGGTTGAAGTAGCAGCAGAAAGTGAAACTCTGACAGTTGGGATTTGTTTCCTGGACATGGCGGAGGTAAAGCATGCTTATCATTAATTACAGTGGCCTTAATCAAGGGAGTGTGTATATATCCATCAGAGCAGACAGAAAATGGTGTAATGCGGCAATAACACACAAAGCAAAATGTTCTTGTATGCATTGATATTAATTTTAAAATATACAGGTGAGATTACCTAGTATATATACCTGGCCTGGAGGTTATAAAACATTTTGAGCACGTTTTCATACTCAGACAAACTCTGTGCTTTGAATTGTTATAATGTTGGTAAAAATCAGTCTCATACTCAAATGGAGTACATGATCTCTATTTTTTTTACTATGTTTTAGAGCTTGTTCAGAGTCGTACTCAAAAAACATGGATTCGCGTAAATAAATATATTGGCACAGAGTACAGCCTGAGTATGAAAACGTGCTCAAAAAAGTTTATAACCTCCAGACCAGGTGTATATATACTAGGTATTCTCACATTTTCACCAGTGTGAGACTGACTTTACCCATGTGAGACAGTCATGTGAAATTTTTTGATTTCACACTGCTGCAACGTCATTGATTGTGACATCACATATTTTCTATTATTTACATTACACGGTGAAGCAAAATGTTTTATATTGTTTCCTTTAAATTTCAATTTGATATGGCCTCCTTGTGGACAGTCTTGAGTTTATTAGTTTACACTTAAAAGGCAATTATCTAAACAAATCTCAATATTTTTATTTCACTTAGAATGCATTGAAATCGTAAGATTATTGATATAAATGAAATAATTATTTGTTACCAATATGCTTTTTTACTGTTATTCTTAGTCCAACCTAGTAAATATTGTTTCGTTGAATTCTTGTCCAGGATGATAAAAATTCGATTTGGCCCCGCCTTTATTCATATGACCCCTAGTTTGAACTCTTTCGGAAAGCTATTCGCGCTTGCTCACACGCATAACCAAGGGGCCTCAGCGACAAAAAATTCTCAAAATGACTAACAGCACAATGAAAATTCAAGTTTTCAAGTACATATAAACGAAGTAAAAAAAAAATAGTACAGCAGTTCATAGATATATCTAAGTAATAGAATGTGTATTTTTTTCTTCAACTGTTAACCTTGCTGTGCCTATAGCATTTGACGTCGTCGACAGTTATCGGAAACGTCATCAGAATCTTGGTATATTCGTATAATTAATCAGACTCTCTGGGCAGACAAACTTCACGAAAACGACAATTCTAGCATTTTTTTTTTACAAATTTACCATTATTTACTCCTTTTTAATCTTTTTTAACGTCAATGCGCATTGTTTTCTGCTGATGAATATGTTAGATAATATGCCTTTAACAGTGAAAACCATTTCCGGGTATGCTCTTTCTGCCTGTCTAATTAGTTTTTGCTTTAAAGTTCAAATAAAGATATTGATATTTTTAAATCTCAACAAAGCTCCTGATTTTATGCACTAAACAGTGAATGAAATATGAGAAAAATAATCATTCATTATTTACTTGTGTGGGATAAGGAAATTCCACCTCTGGAACAAGATGCGTAGTCTAGGACTCGGTAAAGCCTCGTCCTAGACTGCATATCTTGTCCCCTCGATAGAATTTCCCTATCCCACACTCGTACTAGGAATGAAGGATTCTATTAATCTCACATGTGTATAATTATTTAAGTATGAGTGCAATAAAAGTTTTTTAACCTCTATGAATGGAATATATGTGAATATGTATTTTACAGTTCCCTTGTTCAATGTTAAAGTGTGAAGTGCATCAAAGTAATATGCCTAGTTTTGTTTTTAACTGATTTGGTAAATCTCTTTTAGAACCATTGCATGCAATGCATGTAAAGCATATGTATGGATGAAGCAAGCACTGTTATTTATATTATCATAAACTCAAAAGTCAGGAGTGATTGATCTCAATGTTTCACAGATTGTTTGAATGATGTGATACTGAGATGAACTTGTTTTGTAGGAGGAGGAATTCAGTGTCTATGAGAAGTATGTTGATGACATGTTGTCTCCCAGAGGGAAAGAAAGACTATACACTCTGATGCAGAGAGGTGATCTCAACAAAACTCTGGAGGTGGGTTATATCACTAATAGAAGCCCAACTTAATTTTAGAGGCTCTGTGTCATCTTCAAAAACTTTTTTTTGGGGGGTTTGTACACAATATATCAACAGAGACAATATGAAAAGTTTGTTGTGCATTGAGTAAAATGGGAATATGATTATTTAGGATGAGGGTCATGGATTCAAAGATGCCGTCAAATATGTCTTGCCAAAGCTACTACTAGGGCCAATCTACCATTGTCTTCATTATTTTGAAGTTATAAAGGTAAGTAATTTAAAGTATAAAACTGGTAGTGGACAGAATTTGTCTGTTCTTGATGTTTGGTTTGTGCATCTACCATAAATGCTGTTCTTTGTGTACATGTTGTGATGTTTTACAGGGTTTAACAAATGTGAGTCAGAATGAAGAAGACCTTGAGTTTTTGGAACAGGCCAATGGGTTGTTAGCATCATTACGATCAGTCTTAGAAAGCAAGATCAAAAATGTAAATCTACCGAGAACCAAACCTTGGTAAGAAAATTTGACATGCAAGTTCATTCAGTCTATTATGACATTTTTATAACATTTAAAGGTGGAAGAATTTTTTTTCCATACCATATATGGGAATGGTACAGATACTTATTAGTTGGGTAAATTTGATAGTGTTAAAATAAAACAAATTGGGAAGTTTCTTTCATGTCAACAAATAACATTTGTTTGAAAATGAATGCTGAATAAACCAAATTTTTAAAGAGCAAATAATCAGTGTTGACAATATTACGAATGAGCACCAGGAAGTAAAAAAAATTAGGTAACTCATACATTGTTTTACATGAAGCAAGCCTGAAAGGTTATTACTCAAAACTTGGGAAGTTGATTGTATTTGGCATTGGGTAAGATTCTGTTTATATATTGGGGGGGGTGGGGGGGGTTAAAGAATGCTGTTACTTATTGCTACAAGTGTATGTGCAATCAGTTTGTACATATATTATCTTTCTCTTCTAGGGAAACATCTCTAAGGTTACAGGGAAGAACTGGTATACAACAGGTAGTTCAAAAAATGTCAGAGCTGCAGAAGAGTATAGATGGATGGGAAGGCAAGGACATCTGGCAAAGCTGTAGTGAATTTATCCTTGGTAATGAATGCCAATTTCCTTTGTCAAAAACTATGGATATACTTGTAGTGTATGTTAATTAACAAATGTACTGTGTGTTACTTAACAAATGTGTGCAAGTAACCACAGCATGAGATATCATTGATTGATTGTGAACAATTATGTGAGGGTATGCATGTACATGTATTTATCAAAAGTTTAAAAACTAAAACAGAATATTTTATGTTAAAGCAAATGCAATACTGAGTTTTACCATACTTGATTTGTTACAACTTTTGTTGTTTTTGGTTTTTTAGATGGGGTTCTCATGAAACATACAAAAAGTAAGCCAACAGAGAGACATGTGTTTCTGTTTGACGGTCTGATCATCCTGTGTAAACCTAACATTAAGCGATCATCTGTGACCTACCCAACTGGGGACTTCAAATTGAAGGAGAAATTTCACATCCGTAAAGTGGAGATCAGGGATAAAGATGACACAGATGGTAGGAGTAACACTCACAATTTTCTTTTTCACACGAAAAACAACTTTTTATAACAATTTTTTGAATTACAACGCACTAATTATTTGAAAATACATTTACCAATAAGTGTCTAAATTCTATAAATTTATGTCTTTTAAAAGAACATTTTATGTCTCAAAAGATTTTATGGATAAAAAACTTGAAAAAATTTTATGGAGAAAAAGTAACCATGGTAGAATCAAATTGGAGGACTCTTTATTAAACATGCAAGATTTTGGTGTTTCATTTCATTGTATGTATGTAGGATTAAAGTTGTACTAGATTTTCATGTGAAAAAAATGGCAAGCGGTGATGCTGATTTGCTTTTGACTTCTTTTAACATGTATTTACAGTGTAGTGTTTGTTTCTTCCAGAACTAAAGAATTGGTTTTTGATAGTACCTCGGGATCACCCCAACAATAGTGTCTCTTTAACGGCCAAGTCTGCAGAGGAAAAAAGTAACTGGATGGCTGCTCTAATATCTCTACAAACAAGGAGGTAATATTTTTGGAACATATCATGACTATAATATGAGGGTGTTACTTTCATTTGCAGAGAAGCAATTAGAATCAGTTCCATATTATTTATGTTCATTTAGTTTTGAACTTAATGTTTTTGTTTTGTAAAAGAGCAAATGTTTATTTATTGCAGTATGCTAGAGAGGAGACTGGACAGTATCTTGAAGGAGGAAGAGAGGGACAGGCCTCTTGTACTCCCTCCCCCAGAAACTTACAGGTTAACAGTCGGTCATTTTAAATCATATAATACATTATCTGATATTGTAGTAGGAACAGATGAATTTATGAGCATGCATTCAGTCCACAAATGCTTTATTTTGAAGACCATTGTTTTAGATGCAGTGGGCATTTTCATCCCTGCATTTGTGAAAACTATTTACTAGTTTTGTATTTTTATTATGTTTGAATTCAAACAACGTAATTATGTATGTTAAACTACATTATTTAGTCCATGCACAATTGGATAATGAAATAGATATACTGGCAAAGAAGTGAACATCCTCATGCTTCACAAACAAGACCTGTCAATATTTGGTTACAGGTTTGCACATAAGGACACTACAGATAACATTGTGATGGAGGAAACTGGATCCTCGCCCACAGAGATCCCCCTCATCAAAGGGGGCACTCTTCTGAAGCTGATAGAGAGGCTGACCTACCACATGTATGCTGACCCAAAGTTTGTGAAGACTTTCCTTACCACATTTAGGTCCTTCTGTACGCCACTACAGCTTCTGGATCTGCTTATTGAAAGGTGATGGAATTCACAAATTTTTTACAATATTTTCTTAGCCACCTTTCTTTTAATATTTCACCTTCCCCTTCACCCCCACTCCCTTAAAAAGATTACTATTGCCATGCAAAGCTTTACCAAACAAAGAATTCAAAGAGAAATTGATTGTGATGTATTATTGTTATGAAAATGCTTTGTTCTGATTGCAGGTTCAATATCCCAGATCCTCCAGAAAACCTGAAGATCGACATCAATCAGGATGTTGATACTAATCAGCGAATCAAAGATGATCTCAAGAAATTCCGCAAGGAATATATTAAACCTGTGCAATTTAGGTACTGTATGAATTAATGTGCGTTTTTGGTCCTCATATGCAATGTACATGTACATCATACTACCTATCAGAGCTAGATTCAGACTGTAGTTGAACTGATGATACTTGATTTTCATCTTAATTGATATGTGTCTGACTGCATTGAAATATTAGTAAAGCAAAGCTTCGAGACTTTGATGTATTCAGACTTAGTCAGATTATGTGTAATATTTCCAGGGGATATGTACATGTGCTAAAATTTAAGTTTTGATACAGTTGAACCTCATTATCTTGAACTCGATGGGACCAAGAAAAAAGTTCCGAAATATCCGTGAATTCGAGATATCGAGGGTAAAATTACTAAGAAAACAGGTGGTTGGGACCTCCAAATCAGTTCGACATAACCATGGTATTCGAGATATCAGAGTTCGAGATATCGAAGTTCAACTGTAATTTGCTTTATATGTGCTTCTTGGTTCACACTATTATCTAAAGACATGATTGTATTTGCAGGGTTGTAAACGTCTTACGTCACTGGGTGGACCACCACTACTATGACTTTGAGAGAGACCAACAACTGTTACACACACTGAATTTGTTTCTCAAAAATGTTAAGGGCAAAGCAATGAAGAAAATGGCAGAGTCTATTCTCAAGGTTATCCGAAGACGGGTAAGATAATTGGAGACATTGCACATTTAATGAAGAGTTATATAAATTGTAAACAGATGAACATGGTTTACTAAATGAGCAGAGATACTGTAAAGGGCTTTAGTTTCCTGGGGCTAAAATTGCATGATTTTTATCTTTCGGTATTTCACAGTGGTAGAAATTGTGTGGATAGTAATAAACTGAATTAGAATCATACCCCTAAATACTTTTAACAGACTTTGCGATGGTTATATCTTAGCAATTGTAAATATAATCGCGAATATAGCAAAAATGAAACCCAAGTGAATATTTCCCCCTTTACAGTATTATTCAATACACCGGTTTCAAAATACCTACGAGTTATTTCCCTTTGGAGAATTCTCGTACATAGTAAGACACAAAAGAATTTGTTTACATGCGGGAGTGAGACGACTATTCATCATTGCATAAGTGAATGTACTCAGTAAGTCTCATACGCTGTTTCATAACCCAATATTGATATATACACAAACTAAGTAAGTAATGTGAATTTCGAGAGTAAATAATCATATGGAATTCCTATTATATGGCATTATTTCGTTGGTCGTAGGTATCATATCCAGGGTATTATTTGCAAATATGGCATTATTTTTATGTTTTCAATTTCTATAAACAATTTTTCGCTAATATTTGTATTTTATACATTTACATATTTTAAAAAAAAGCCGCTTTTAATGCATTAATCATCTTCCCCACTGACGGTAGGTCCACTCTGTCCCACCTCGGCATTCAAAGTTCCACTAAATGCACCTCCTACCTAGGAGAGTTCGTATCTCGAAACCGACGTATCAACAGAGGGTTTTTTGTAAATGTGCCAGAATTGATTTATTATAACAAAATAGGATTATATTATATAAAATGAATGGTTTCAGTTTGAAAGTGTCAGTACGGAGAGAGATATTATTCATGCCAAACCAGCGCCCCTTACAGAATGGCACCTCACGAAGGATAAAGAACAGTTTGATCTGTTAACGGTATGCTTTAGTTTGAATTATATTATTACAATACCAGTACATTGTGTGTAATATTATATTTTTTACTATTATCAAACACATCCAGGGTATTATGTATTTCCAAGTTACTTTTAATATTTTTGAAAGATAACCCAACTGCAGGGAAATGAAATACTGCACTTGTAGATGACAAAGTAGAAAACCTATCAAAAATTTTGTAATACCTTTATATGTACAGTGTTCAGTGCATAAAAATAGTGTATCTACAAGCTGTGTAGTTGTATTATGAAGAATTCAGGAAAGCATGAGCAAATAAGTGTACTTAGTATAAAAATGCATTTGTGTGATTTTTAGCTTCACCCGATTGAGATTGCCAGACAGGTGACACTGCTGGAGTTTGACTTGTACCGAGCAGTTCAGCCGTCAGAACTTGTGGGTTGTACATGGACGAAGGAAAACAAGAGTACTTCTTCACCCAATCTTCTCAAAATGATCAGTTTTACTAATAATGTAAGTGCTGCATTATTTGGCAAGTTCGACTTTGAATACTCTGCTATTTATTCCTTTCATTGATTTATAATTTTGGCTCTTTCTATTGTAAAGATGACTTGAGCAATATCATTCTTTGAGATCAAAATTGTCTGAAAATATGGCAAAAATATTACATGGAGCCATCAGCAGTATGAATGCCTACTTCTGGTCATTTGTATTGTGGTTTTTATGCCCCCGTGATCAAAGATTGGGGGGCATATTGTTTTTGTTCTGTCTGTCCTTCTGTCATCTGTCTGAAACTTTAAAACTANCATATTGTTTTTGTCCTGTCTGTCATCTGTCTGAAACTTTAACCTAGGCTATACCTTTGAATGGTAAGTACTAGGGCTTTGATATTTCACCTGTATGCTTTATATTATGACAAGACCTTTCCGTGGGTACCAAAATTTTGGAACCTCTTGACCTTGATAGTTTGACCTACTTTCATAAACTTAACCTTAGCTATAACTTTTGAATGTAAGTACTAGGGCTTTGATATTTCACCTGTATGCTTATTATGACAAGACCTTTCCGTGGGTACCAAAATTTTTACCTGACTTGACCTTGAAGTTTGACCTACTTTTCAAAACTTTAAACCTTATAACTTTTGAATGGTAAGTACTAGGGCTTTGATATTTTCACATGTATGCTTTTATGACAAGACATTACCGTGGATTCCAAAATTTTTGTCCTCCTGACCTTTACCTTGAAGTTCGACGCTACTTTTTCAAAAACTTTAACCTTAGCTATAACTTTTGAATGATAAGTTCTAGGCTTTGATATTTTCACATGTATTGCTTATTATGACAAGACCTTTCGTGGGTACCAAAATTTTTGACACCTTGACCTTGAAGTTTGACCTACTTTTCAAAAAATTTAACCTTAGCTATAACTTTTGAATGTAGAGGACTACGGCTTTGATATTTCAACCTGTGCGTTTCTTATGACAAGACCTTTCCATGCGTACTGAAAATTTTTACCTCCTGGCCTTGACCTTGAA
>CAJDSM010033472.1:8694-19552 GCA_903981925.1 Ostrea lurida
TAAAGGGGAGTATAGATGCCTCTAAAGCCCAAAAATCATATTGGTTATTTCCATCGTCCAGTGCTTTGACCAATTTGACCTTTTGACCTACATTAAATAAGGACATCTTCGCCCATGGGTAGTCATTAATGAATGATGGTGATCTAGGCCGCACGGATAATCCCTAAAGCCTCAGTAATCAACAATTGCTACTTCAATGTCAGTTGCACTTGAACCTTTGGAACCAAATTCAATGGGAACATCTTCGTCTCGATGTTTCTGTATGTATAATATGGAGATTCTAGGCGAAAAGGATAAATACGTTAAGAAGCCGCTCACCATTTGTTGCTATCTTCATGTCCAGTTGACTTTTGACAAAATCTTCGTCCCATAAGTAGTCCATATGTAGGATATGTGATCCGGGGAGAGATAACATTTTAGAGCCCGAAAGACCATTGCGTCCTCCAGACGACGGACGAACCCGATTCAGTATCCTACTCCACCCCCTTCACTCGTTGCGGGGACATAAAGAGAATATTCCATGGTACATTACAGGATCCAGTAGATTGATCAAAGTTTTATCAGACCCTCTCATTTGTTTAAATCTTGGGATCACTCATAAAACTTATTCACAACAGTGTGTTATGTGGATGAGAACACTCAATGTCCACTGGCCACTCTGCAGAGAACTTCTCCTAATTCTGTTTCAGAATGGCATGCGATCATGAAGTTTTTAATTATTACCTAAATCAAGTTCAGAAGAACTGAAGTTGTTAGGAGTAAACGTTTAGTTTATGAGGAAGATGAAACAGGAATATTGCCTGATTTGAGAAATCTATAGTTTCAATCTCGAAAGTCCCCTGTATAAAACTAGTCACATTCTGTTCATCTGAAAAAGAAAATAAGGCTTAAAGCTTATGTAGATAAGTTATCTTAAGAAAAGTATGGAAGTACCAGCAACTCCGTTTGTTCTGGGTCCATGTACAGACGTTGCCCAATGTTGAATGGGCAGGTTATTTGAGATTAAGAAATTACACTGTCATCAAAGTGCAATGAAAACGAACAAGTTACAAATGGCATGTACACCTTAAAATTGTGGGAAGAGCAAATCAGTACATTGTTATTGGCCACACAAAATTTCTACTCATTTTGCTTACAAGATTTGCATTTTGGTTCAGTGATGTTTATATTTCACATTTTGCATACTGAGCTAGCAGATAAACTCCAGAGAATGATAACTGCAATACGCGATCTTCTTCTTGAAGTTTTCGGGGGACACAGCCTGTAGGCTGTTTGATACACTTCAGGCCTCTCGACCATCTTCCTTCAGGCACCAGTTCTTTTGATGTAGAAATCAGTTCGCGCTATATTTTTCCTGAATAACATTGTGCAGTGTACTGGAAAATGCAAGGGAAAAACACATAATATAATCTTTATAGTATATGTATTTATCACACAAACTTCTGTTTTCCGGGTTCATTACACGGGTTCGGAAAAATGATTTGAATCATAGCTGAAGTTCGATAAGAAGAAATTAGGCTAGTCAATCACGGGGTCAGATCATATTGGAAAACTGCAATCAACCTTCGAAACGTAAACTTGATGGTAAAAAGACTGTTTGAATACCGAGGTATTCACAAAGGCATTTTGTGTCTTTTATGAGTGAAATAAGTGTAACAGAAATTTCCAGTCTTCAAACCGTACTTTGCGTAGACGTACCCAAAATCGAATTGACGTCAAGACAATAAAAGCGAAAGAAAAATTCGAATTGTGAAATTAGAAGTAATAAAATATGCCTTTAATGATCTTTGTGTATAAATGAATCTATAAACATTGGCTTATATGGCATATGGATTTATGAATTTCGTTTACTGGATTTAAACTTTTCCCTCCGTCAAGGCTCGGGGGATGATTTGAAATGCCGGGGTAGACAAGCATTTCGAGTGGGGAGGGATTCGGCATATTCATAAGCACATCATGATCCTCTATATATATATAAACATTTGAACATATGATTGCTTGTCATACATAGTGTCAACTTTATTTGTGAACAAACAAATTCATGCTGTACATGTACGTCACTTAAAAGTACATTGCTATTTGAACCCTTTTGGACTTACGTATAAACAAATAGCGATCAACCAGTAGACTAGAGGACTGACATGCAAGGTTTATGCTGTATCTCAACTACGCGGTTATGTATTTTTCTGCAAGCTAGTCCTTTCATCACCATATAAACCAACAAAGAAAGCATTTATTGCTTTAATATGACATGTACATACAGGTATCCCGTGAATAAAATTATTCCAAAGAACAAGATGTTGATTATGAACTACTGACCATATTATGGCGCAAAGTAATTATTGTTCCAACAAAGGCCTTGTCAAATGTAATTAACTCAAGTCTAAATTGAGTCTTGGCAAAAGGATAACCCTATGAATAAGAGCCAACTTCAAAGTTATGGCAAGGTAAAGTTTTTCAGACAAACAGAAACCATACATCATATGCCCTTAACCTCAGAATAAGGGGGCATAAACTTTTAAAAACAAAACCAATGAAAGTTACCAAGTTTCTGTACACTCTCAGCATGAGCGACTTACATGTCTGCTAGACTTAGACGGGACTATCCATTAACCATGTTCATTAGTGTTCTAAACCACTTCATAAAGGCAGTTTACCATTCCGTTTGCTTACAGAAAACAGCTATGCTAGTACGATTTAATACTCTCTTCAACTTAAGACAAATTATGCAGTCCCTGACAGGCAATCGTCTTCAGTTTCCTTCTTCTTCACAGTCGCCCGTACACCCATGTGCATGTTTATCTTCCTACAATGGATTATTATATATAATAATATGGTATAATTTCCAACATATGAATTTCAAAGATTACTCCGTTCATACTTATAATTTCACAATGTACAATAAAATGTGACAAGTCTTAAATCAGTTGTTCTGTGGTCTTGCAATCACTTAATACGTGACCCCTCAACAGAGTCCAGTTTCATTTTAGATTCAGAACATCGTAGGTACGAACATTTATTGATGAAGTCATGAACATCAGTATGCCTCACTTTTCATGCAACATAAATTATATTAATTATATGTTATATGGCCTAACTATTCATTACTCATACATTTGAGCATTGATAAGGTTTGTCCAAGAATTTTTTATTACTATCATTTTCACCGTACATATACTTATAGAATAGAAAAAAAAGTATTTTTGCAACCTGAGCATTCAAAATGTCTCTCAACAAAAGTATTGGAGAAGATAAATACGCATATTTGACATTTAATAATACCTTTAGTTTGGGTACATTACACAGCAGATCAATGGAGCAATATACATGCCTTTCTTGGCTCTGATAGATTACTGTGTATATTATTTTTTAAAGTTCTATATTCAGCCTTTTAAAATTGGCTGTGATTCAGAGTAGTAACTAACTGACGGTAATCATGACTAGGCCTCAATTGTTATTGTGTTGATAATGGATGAACAGAGATTAAAGATCATATCTCATGAAAACTAAAAGTTAGAGCTCTTGCTATCAAGCTAAAAATTGCTGGAACCTATAAAATTCTGCACATACATAGACCACTTTTTTGAATGGTTACTGCACTTAATAAAAAGATTTATAATTAGTACATGGAAGGGAGAGAATGAGAAAATAAGTGCTGGACCGGGATCAAACCCGGACCCTGCATTACTGTCAGGTGCACACAGACTATCCAGGCCGATACCACGGTCCAGATAAGCCGTAACTTACTACATTCGTCCTCCTTAACGGGTCTTCGCCCCGAAGACAGATACCCAGTGTCTAAACCCCCTGGCAGACTGAATTCACCTGCAAATCAAGGGCTGTCAACGGCCACAAATGTTACCAGGAAGGGACGAATGAGAAAATAGGTCTGGATCCGGGCATCGAACCCGGGACCCCTGATTACTAGTCAGGGCTGCTTAACCACTGAGCATACCAGGCCATATCCACGTCCACATACGGTAATTACTACAAATATTGTCCTGTCAATTTCTTCTGCCACTTCGGTAAAGATGCGCAAATTTGTGCTGACACATGTTTTCTATGGACGTTTCTCATTCATAGACTTCATGAAATTCGAAAAGGTTTTGGTTACTAATTCAGATAAGACTTTTTTACATGCTGCTTCCATCAATAGCTGCGTTTGCTTTCGAGTGAGAATTCTGCCTCCAATTTTTGCAACGTATAGGAGGATTCTAACTGATGAGGGCACTGTGCACATTAGAATATCTAATTGATGATTATTGAATTGCAATACACAATTATATTTTTTCTTTCTTTTTCTTTCTCAGATGTCAGTGCTGACATGCATCAGCTTATTAGTTTATTTAAACACTCTAGATAACAACACTTATTTCGATACGATAAATGATTTCTTGTTTACAGGTGCTCGGAGAGACATGTCAAGTGTCTTTCAATCTATCTTGACAGGATATGCAGACAATAGATTCTGCATTAAATGTCGAACAAATGAACTACACATGAGTCAAAGATGTACCCTTTCGAATTTGGGTTCAAAAGGTCAAAGGACAAGCTCACTGGACATTAAAGTAGAAATATAATTTTTGAACAGTTAACAATACCCTTTGGGAGATTGGGGTAAAGGGAGGGGGGGTATTCTTAGTGAGGATTGCTCACAGTACCTCTTGTTAATCCTGTATTTATGCTGGGATCCTATGTATAAAAGGTAATAAATAATGGATTGATCAAATGTCAAACAGTGCTTGGACTTATTTTCTGATCTGAATTTTTAGGCATACCTGAAGGAAAATTCCAACGAAGTTAATGGAAACGATGAAGGTAATGGTATGACTATCCATTGCAAACTTTCAGCTGATTCTTGATTTAAAAATTGTACATAAATCAATACAATGTTTCTGAATACTTTGGAGATGGTTTAAGGCTATCACAATATATTTAAATACTCATGAGATGGTTTAAGAGCATTAACACGTTACAAAGTCATCCAAAAGCTTATTATCAATTACTTAACACATGGTTATGGTGCATTTTTCTGATGAAGCCAGCCTTGTTTCTATGGCTGTTTTCTGTAACCACTTTAAAAATTTGACACGCATAGTCACCGAATCTATAAAAAAATACACAATCATTCACATTTTCAGTATTGATGCTTTTGACAATTGAAATTAATTGTTTACTAATTTAAAACTCAGCAAGAATGCATTCAGTTGACTTCATTTTGACTTCAGTTTTCCAGGTTGTCTTGCCTTGCCAGTGATCTTCAATATATTTTATTTGTCAGATTAAGTATATGATGAGAATGAATTGATAAGATTTTGATATGAAATGTTTGCATAATGATTGTTCTATAACGAATATACATGTATGACATTGTATTTCATTGAGAAACTATTTATCTTTGATTTAGAAGTGACCAAGACTTCTCATGCCAACAGAAATGAAGCATCATCTTCCAGTTCATCACCAAAGGTCTCATCCTCATCTCTGTCACGGTCAGGTACAACGACATCCCCCTCTTCATCCTCTCCATCACGAGCAGGCCAGACGACATCCCCCTCACCAGTTCAGACCCAGCAGAACCTGACGGAGGAGGATCAGGTCAAGTATACCATGTTGATATCGGAGGCCAGGCAGATGGTGGAGGAGACAAAAATCCCGGAAGCTCTTCATCTGAACAGAAAGGCTCTGAGGATTCTCTATAGCGACAAACTGGAACGCAAAATCCAGCGCATGGAGGTAAGATATCAGGAATTCGATCATCAGATTATTTTTTATTAATCCTAAAATCACTTTGATTAATCATCAAAATGTATATTTCAGATGTATATCCAACAGAACAACCTATCTGAAGTTTCAGACTGTTTAGGTATGTTGCTATCATTTATGAAAACAGAGACTGGCAAATTCCATTACCCGACACCCAAGGCAAGTAATTTTTTTTTGAGAAGGACAAGTAAATTTTTGATAACCACTTTTCCATGGAGTTATATTTCAAAACTATGATATGAAAAAAGGGATACTTAGAAATCGTAGTATGTTCACAAATACGGACATCTGGTGAAAGAGAAGGAGTTCTACGTACATTGCTCACTATTAAAGTCGGATTTTTGGGATAATTTGTCCAAAAGTCTATGTGCCGACTTATTAGGTGAGTCCAAGAAGATAAGTATTTTTCTAGTCTGTGCTGAAATCATCTCTATTGGTACCATATTTGATAATAACACTACGACGATTATGACAATTCATCGTCCAGAAAAAATTAGTCTGGACTAGAAAATATAACAAAAAAAATATATTATTGACACAGGTAAATAATAGAGAAATTTATATGATATTGATTTTTGGAGAAAGAATAATTAATATACCAGCATAATTTTCTGAAATATTTTTTTGAAACAGGGGCAAAATCATTGTAACTTTGATTTGAAATTGTCAACCGATTCTGGCAAAAAGTTGTACCGACTTCCTATGATAGGAGGGTCAATGGCAAAATCCTTCAAAATGATCTTAAAAAAAACACAACCGACTTATAGGCAAACTGACTTATAGGCGAGTATATACGGTAGGTATAAATATGATAAACTGGTGTTGGTGTAAATTAGTTTAATCTGCATCGTGACAAGTCTTTTTGAAATACAATACAATAAATAAATCATATCAAGCTTTGAATAGACATTGATCTGACATAGTTGTCTCTCACTTGTAACTCTGACAGCAACTGAAATTCAAATGTTTGCTGACCATCATGAATACCCTAGTTAAGCATTGTAAACTTTAAAATAGAAAAATAGTATTTGAAAATTTTAACTTCAAAGTGTGTCCATGTCCCTTTAAAGTACAGGATGATTATTGATGGGTGTTAGGTAATTGGCATTACTATCCAGGTTAAATCTTGCAAAATTTTACCATTTGTTCATGAAAATCAGTGGCACATGGAGTGTTAACAATGGGGAGAAATCTGTTCTTTAGGATTTTCAGGCAACAAGTGGGGTAGGCATTATGATGGGGATCACTGTATGCCAGAAAAGAACTTGAATATAGTTTGTCAACATGAGAAGAAACATGGCTGTGTGAAATATGGCAATGCAAGACATGATGTGCAGCGTGTTTTGCTGGGAATTCCTCTATACCATTGCTAACACATACACAAACACACACACAAACGATGTGTTTTACACTGGGTGTGTGATATTGTATTTCATTGTTTTGTTAAAATGAGTGAATTTAAAGGCAAGTAAATTTTGACTTGTCTCTTGCCCATGGACTAATGAATAAAAAATATTTGTCAGCCCCTGTGAAACTGTTTGTGGAGGAAATTTTGTCTGGAGATGATGTTAGGTCAATGTGAAATTATATTATAATTCACTGTATCCTGTATTCTCTTATAATCAATAAGTGCTCATGTAAAGTATTCCTTATTGTTTCTGTCACTAGAGAAACCCATGACAGTGACAAATTCAGGTGGCAAATCTAGTGTTGGATCGATATCGTCTACATCTGAGGCTTTGGTAGATGAGGTTGACCAATCAAAGTTTGCCAGGCTGGTGTCAGAAGCTAAAGACTTGACCACTAAAGGTCAAGTGAAGGAGGCACTGGAACTGTACAAAGAGGCAGCAAAGATTTCTCCCAGTGATAGGCTTAGTCGGAAAATAGAGAAAATGGAGGTATTGGCAGGGAATACGAGAAAATATTCAGATTTACATGCATTATTACAGTAATATTACAGTCTATATATAAATTTACATGTATTATGATAATGACATTTTCTTGTTTGTATCGAATCAGTATTGATTAATTAGAATTATAGATAAAGTTTCTTAATTTATACTTCCACACTGTATTCTTGTAGGAGCATTTGAGACAAAATGCTGCAGATAATCATCCAGGTAAGTCCTTCAATGTCTGTTTTCTAGAAAGAAAAAGTATCTTTTATTCTGTGGAATCATTTTAATTTGTGGGGGTCAATGTTCGTGGGTAACCCAAGATTTTACTGGTTCATGGGGACGTAATTTCGTGTGTAACTAGCCTCTTTTATACGCAAGATATATACATTTACTGATTGTCTCATTATCTATACACTTGCTGATACATATAATTATTTTTGTTCACTGAATTATTTTGTTACACAAGCGTGATCGTGAAATAGGGCGAGTCATTTTACAACACCAGATGAATAATTCAAACAGGATAATACCTATAAAGATTTATAAACAAAAAAAATTAATAGTGTTTGTGGGGACGTAAATTCGTGGGTAATGGTGGCCCACAAAATCCACAAACAATGATCCCCCACAAACAATGATGATTCCACAGTATATGCTGTATGAGTTGTTGAGTTACAAGTAAGATACAGCGCTCACAATTCTTTGTTGTGTAAACAAGGCTCATGCCTTGCTTATGTTTACATAAAGATTGCTTCATGGAAAATACAATGTATAAAACAAAATGAGATGTGAGAAACACTAAAAACTGTTTGTGTTCAGAATGAACTTGTAATTTGAAAAAATCTGCTTTAAATGGAATGTTTACCAGCATATTCAATATATGTATTTTAAAAAAAAACAGCCAAAAAACCCCATGGCACGACAAATGACGTTCAAATTTTTGCTGACCATTAGAAATACATTATGTGAACATTTTAAATATTAAAAATGGAAAAATAAGATTTGACCGTTTTCAGCTCTGAACGTGTCTATGCCCCTTTAACAAAAAGTATTTTTATGAAATTTGATGAAAACAGAAATTGTGTCACTTTAATGCTAAAGTGTACATCAAATTACAGGACTGACACACTGTGAATCTGCAATACACATAATTTCTTGTATGAAATAAAACAAGATTTAGTCTTCCTTTAAGGCTTTGAAATTTTGAGTCATACAAGGGCCCAGAGAGATCTTTTATTCTATTTTCAGTAACATGTATAATTTGTGCAGGTTTTGATATGCAAACTTTCCTGTACAAATAGTTACATGATTAAATGATAAAGGAAAAATACCTCACATTAGTGGTAAATTGTTATACCCTAGTAACGAGATTCTAATGGGAAGACATGTAGAATAGTTATCAGTCACAAATATTCTATTTTAAGTATCTACTCAACTTGGGGTATATGTTTTTTTGCAATCTTATACAGAAATCTCATATGGGTCAGACAAAAAGGATGAAGACATGGAAGTAGCTGCTCCATCCTCTTCCCAGGCAGACACGGTCGCGCCAGATAACGCTGAGGAGAACCAGTACGTTAAACTGGTATCTAGAGCTAAGGACCTTACTGAAGACGGCCACGTAAAGGAAGCATTGAGTCTGTACAGACTAGCAGCTGAAATTAAGCCAAGTGACAAACTTCATCGTAAAATGAAGAGAATGGAGGTATAACACATTTTGATACTTGCAAAATCTTGCATGTACAGTTTTGCTTTCAGGTGTGCTATGTATAATTATTTACCTACACATGTAAATATTGTGTCGTAAAATGTTTAGGCCTTAACTTGTAATACATACAACATAGCGTATATGATGAATTATAGTAGCAAGTTTATATGTATAATCATTGAAAATGAATTAGAAATTCAAAGTTACTGATAATACTGTATTATTGCAATTTGCAAATGTATACAGCTCTATCCATTTAATACACAATCTTATACAGGACTATTTGAGAGAAAATGGAATCCCTGTAGAGGACGAGGAGCTTAGCAAAGGTAGGAAGGGGGTCCGGTTATTTTTTGTATGAGTTAAAATGCACAGTCTCTAATGCCATGCCAGTTTGTAATCTAGTTCTACGGATTCGCTCGCTTCTGTTTGTAATAAATCCAAATAATATTATTATCAAAAAATATTGTTCGCTTGCATATCCAAATTATCCATGTTAAGTTTTTTTCTACTTTTTACCAGAAGCACACAAAGTAGGACCTTGATATACTTGGCTGATGAATGACAGAAGTGCAGGCTCTTGAGAAAGTTCTTGACAGTGTAATATGGTGTTTTTAAGTTTTCCTGTCTCTCTGTGTGATACTTCAAAACACCAATTGAAAAATGTTAAGTTCATTTGGTAAACAAATGATATCTAATGATTTTTAATAGATCTTTATTGTAAGCACTCGCTTTTTAAAATTATGCTTAATTCAATGAAAAATATTTTTAATTGTTTAAAAAAAAATTTATATTTCTTATATTCACTCACCTCATAATTTTTTTCTACAAAATGAAAAATATTTTTTCTACAAAATGAAAAATAATATTTGTAAAGTGATTTTGCCCTTCTGCCTTACTTTTTTTGTTTGAAATCCGAAGAATATTTTACAAATTGGTGTGGCCTAAGCAAGATTTAAAAAAAAGAATTGGAGAAATGTTTTGTTAAATTGGATTTAGGGTAATAGTGCAGGGGGCTGTTCTTGATCAATGTTGACTGCATATCATCCATCATTGTGTAGCTGATGCTTTCACTTTGTCTCATCAGAGTATGTTATATAATATAACAGTTTTATTTACTGATTTATTTTTGCTGATGGAGGGTAAGAAATATTGTGAATTTAAAAATGCTTTGAAAATAAAGTTACTAGGTATGAAAAATATTTAAGGCATGTGAACTCTAAAGCGAATGAAAATTGATTTCACTAGAAAATAGAATATCATCTGGATTGTGGAAGAAAATTCAGAGCTTCCTATGATCAAATCACAGTATCTCAGAGGTTCAGAGAAAAATTTGCGTTTTGACATTTTTACATGTAGCTGCTGAATCTAAAGAAAAGACTTCTGCTGATATGGAGTGTGATGAGTCCTACCAGTCTGCCACAAATCGGCATCAGTCAGCTGATCGGGACATAAAATCAACCAATCGGGACACACAATCAACCAA
>CAJDSM010033473.1:0-20250 GCA_903981925.1 Ostrea lurida
TTGATGGGATGAACTTTGATAAATAAGTAAAAATGAAATAAATCAATTTAAAAAAAAAAAAAAAAATTCAACTCTTATTTTACTATACCTCTCCTCAGACATGACGATATCATGAAAGATGTCATCTTCGTTGCTCATCGCTGGACGATTGGGCACACTTTCGTTTCGCTTACAAGCGTGAGTAAAACATTGATCCGTTGCGAATAATTAATTTGTTCATATACTATTCGATTGTCCTAACTACGGAACCCAATCCAAGACTTCAGAGGGAATTTAGCAATAAGTGGAGCGTAGCGGGAACGATAACTCTGAGTAGAGATTGGGAATTTAGAACAGAAACAGTTTGGGAGTTAACCCATAATAATTGTGTGTTGATAATTGATAATTTGTTATAACAAATTGATAATCTGTTATATCAAATTAATAATCTCATCTGTTGTAACAAATTAGTAATTTGTTATATAGAGGATATCTATATTGCATGATTTGATATTTGCTCTATCAAACGAGTTGAAATGGTGTATTTATTCGCGAGGCTTGCCGAGTTTTATAGGGCAAATATAATAGATATTCTATTTATCCCATTCACTCTGCCTATCACGTTAGTTTTGAGATGATCCCCAATAACAAGAACAGCTGATAGAAATCGCGTCATCGCAGGCAGTTCATGGCTGCGTTCAAGATCGTAGCGGCTAGCCTAGGCTAGAAAACTAGGTATCTAAGTTGAACGCACTGTACATATGAATAACCATAGGGGCTTGTCTTCCGGATTGTGTAAATTTAAAAAAAAAATAATAAAAATGTGAATCCTCTATTAATCCCCCTTTGAAGTCACTCTAATAACAATTCCAACCCGTTTTGGTCATTTACACATTGTTTAAATAACACCCCTTCAAGTAGTACTATAATCAATACAAGGGACGAAAGTCGCCATCTTGGAAAATATACCCCCACTCAGTTCAACACCCGTTTCTGTACTCCAAACTAACAATTTATTGGCCGATCGTGGTGAGATTTAATGCAGCGGAAATTTTCCTAACTGGTGATGTGTTTGTCGCCCGGTGACACACATTCTATCCAACGAAAACGGGTACAACTTCAGCATATTTATCTGTCTCCTCGCCAATTCCCTCTCATTGGAACGGAAGTGAGACAGACTACAGGGAAAATGTTAGAAATGGAAAGATTAAAATCAGCGCTAGCATAATTGGAAACAGAATAATGTGTTGTTAAATAATTATGTGTTTTATGTTTGAATTAAGGCACAAACGTATAACCTTTGTATTTGTCAATCAACCATTAGAACGCAGAATGTAGACCATCTATCACACACAATCAGAAGAGAAGTGAGACTGATGCTCACATATGATATATGATCAACGTATGTGGTCCTCTTGAAGTTATATATCGAACAGGATACTCTAGTTAGCAGCATATGCTATATGGCGAAGGATGGAAGTATAATATGCTGAAGTTTGTACCCGTTTTCGTTGGATAGAATGTGTGTTCCCGGCGCAACAAACACATACCAGTTAGGAAATTTCGCTGAATTAAATTAACCACGATCGGCCAATAAATTGTTAGTTTTGGAGTACAGAAACGGGTGTTGAAAAAGCTAGGGATATCCTGGTAATTCGGACAAGCGGGAATTCCGGACAGTTCAAGACTTCTTATGAAGATACGACCTACTTACCCTTTTTCTCTCACTGATTGTCAGTGGTAAAAGGCAAGAGTCATAACGAACAGGATCAATCTCCGTAAGTCCTAAATAAATTACAAAAAAAGAGTTGGGCAATCCACGGACCTGGACACACCAGAGGTGGGATCAGATGCCTAGGAGGGGTAAGCATTCCCTGTTGACGTCACACCGCCGTGAGCCGATAGTCTTGATCAGGTGGAAACGGAACAATCCGTAGTCAAATCAGTGTGTGAAAAACGGCTTAACAATGGTTGAAACACATCAGACAGCATTGACTCAATGATAAGGTCATATTGATAAACTAAATTGTTATAACGACCATAGAATTTACGAAATGCTGCCTTTAAACGTGACTGTTGAAACCCCTGTAACAACAACTTGTCTGTTACGTAGCTTGCCTCGATAATCAAAACATGATCGTACGCAGAACAAGCTCTTGCGTATCGAATAAGTTGAGAGACATACACACCATATGCAGGTGATGATGGAATAATTGCTACAATAAATAATGGGAAGTTGACGATGGAGAAGCTGAATTGTCCGCTTTGTCATAAAGTTGAGTAGTTAGTTTGCCGTTTAATGTCAACTGTTCGATAAACATATCCAAGTACGAAGGCAGACATGAAGACTCTGTGGTGTCCTTTATTTCTATTTATCTATAAATAAAGTCGATGTTTTTTTGGAATCTTCTTTGTCTTTGTTTTCTTATATCATTGTTTTATCAAAATTCCGAAGTATTCCGAATGAAATATTGAATTCAATTATTGAACTTTGGACCTTTGTACTTTGCATGCCTATTTTGCGGGAAGATTTAATGGAGAACGAAGAAAATGAAAAAAAAATTATACTCAATCACAGCGTAAATATTTTCTAGTTTTTGCGGTATGAAAAGACTAAGAGAACCTAGAAAAGTTAAGTAAATATATATTTTCCAGTTGAATAAGTGAATTAAACGTCTAAATCAATGGAAAATAAGCTTTGTTTATGCTGTCCGGAATTACCCACCGTTTTCCTTGTAGTCGGGTAATTCCGGACGAGTACAAAATAAGTGCAAGGCTACAATATTCAATGAAAACTTGTTATCGCATATTGAAAATGATATAATCGGTTATTTTGTAAATTATTTTCTAATATAAAAGTGAAAAACAAATTCTAAATCAATTACAAGTCACATATTGAAACACCAAATTAATCTCAAACATCGAAAATTAATAAAACGGTCGGCGGATCCAAAAATTAAGATGTGGCCACACAGTATAAGATTCCTAAAAGATACAGATCTATCTGTTTGTATCAATGCATCGTTTGTAAAAATCGTTCACAAACAGCCGATTCGAATACAGTTATGGAATTGTAGACACGTGTTTTTCTTAATTCTGTAAGGGAGAGATAGGACCGACAACTCTGTGCAAGAGAATGTAAAGAGTGCTGTCCGGAATTACCCTCATACGTGTCCGGTTTTACCCCACCTGAACGTATACACATTTTTCTATGAAATAGAAAAATACGTGTTTTACATTACATTTACATTATCCTAATGATCTGTACTATGTACAGCGTCAGATTAGAATAACAAAATGAGGGGATAGATGTCAGAATCAATTATTTGCAGGTACTATACTGCACCGATGCTAAAACATTCTGTATGTAATTTGAAGTTGATTTTAATTAATTTGCAAGGCTTTGCTTTATCCGAGATGACCAACATGGAGCGAGATGGTTAACGGTCGTGAATATGTAGAGTTGTTCAAAATACCTTTGGCTTTCTCTTTCAAGCATATTGGATTAGATAATATCTATTTTCCTTTCAGTCCTCATTTCCTTTACCTCAGCGCTGTGCACAATGTCTTCTCGGCCTTCTTCGTACAACCCGGCTGTGTATTTCTTTGAATATTGTATTTTACTAGAACTTTATTACTTGTCGATGTAATAATTCTATCAATGTTTTTTTTATTTCGCTTGTGTGTGTTATTTATTTATTTTTGGTTAATCAAAGAATGCCCCACTGATAAGATCAGTATATCTTCATGAATGTACCACAATTTGAAAAACGGATGTTAAAAATTTTTCAGTGTTTATTCTGCCTGCAAATTCTGCCGTAAGGGTCATTCAATGATCGTCGTCAGTGAATGAACCCCAGTGCACTGGTGTTGATAACAACGCCGTTATATCTCATGAATATTTCTGAATCGTGGAATGTAGCATAACAGTAATCCTCCGTGTGACACGCGAAAACAATTCCACCAGACGACACAGTGCAGGCTTTCAGATACAAGGCTGGCATTCAACACACGTGTCGACTGTTATCTAGGCCTACGCTATCAAAACTTAAACTGCATGTCCGTCCAAGGTGTACGATGGGAAATTTTTATTTGCACTAACAAAACCTAGATTATCTTCCCGTAGCAAATTCCGCCGCTAGGGTCCCCGTGTAATATATACACTTCCGCTCAGAGAACCGACAGCATAAGACAGCGGCTATAAATAGCCACCGTCTAAAAAGGCACCTCGTGCTGTGGTCTTCAACTTCATGTTTTAGTATATCGACGACGTTTTACCTTAAAAAAAAATAATTCATACGCTGATCCGATGTATCCCACTGATTTCGAAATAGTCTTCCACATCTGCTTAGCACATAGAACGTAGATGCTGAAGGCACATAGACCGTAGATGCTGAAGGCAGACCATCAACTCACATTAATTTTATGACTGGGTGAGAAACAGGATAAATTCCACAAAACATCATTCTTCAATCATACATGTATCAGGAAAAAGGTCTTGCACCTGTTTCACCCAAAACATTGGTGAAATTCAATTGATAAAAACGTCTAAGTTAGGGGATTTATTATGTTGGAATCGTAGTCCTTAACCCTTTCGCTGCCAGCGTTTCCGACGTAAATTTTCAAATTGCCAAAATTGCAACGTCAAAAATTTGACGTAAGAAATTGTATGACGTTTGCCTTGCTCAACGTTATGTTTCATGTTTGTGACGTACAGACACATGTTCTTTCTTTCTGCGCTGTGCGCTTTATAAGAGAGATTTATATTTTAATCAATTGGGAATGTTTGTACCGTGTACACGTGTACCAATAACCATAAGATTATCTTCTAACATTATGTTGAATTTTTTTTAACCCAGTATCTTCAAAACATTTAAAATATAATGTACTTGAGTAAGCAACTTTTTTATATGATAGGACGAAAATATACGAGAACTACATTATATACCAATTAACACTTACACATTTAGACATTATAAATCTAAAGGACACTGATCAGAAGTGGTATTTTGTTTTCTGCAGTGACCAATATTTACCGTTCGAGATAAAATTAAATGACTGCACATCGCCATTTTAGTTGCAGACCCCCATCCCAATTCTGTAGCTAATCACCATTTGTAAAACGTTTCACATCCATCAATAGTAGTAGCTATATGCAGCTAGACCCTTGTTTCAGTCTTTAAAGTAACGTGTATGAAGTTAAATGCCATAGGCGGAAAAATTAACAATTTACTTTTCTATACTGTACACCGATTCTCAGGATTACAAAACTCGTCCTGCTCAAAATGTTTAATGATTAGTCTCATTCTCCATTCACTCCTCGAAACAGTGTGCCTTTTCTACACTGGAAGTGAAGTTCTCCCGGAGACGTCGATTTTATCAATAGAATCTGGGTGCGAGTTCTCCTGGAGAAAAACTGTGTCAATTTTTATCAATAAAATCTGGGTACGAGTTCTGGAGATTTTTTTTCTGTCAGTTTATAAAATACATGTGGGTATGAATTCTGAAAAAAGGAAAAAACTCTTTGTCAATTCTATCGTATAAATTGGGTACGAGTTCTACCGGAGAGAAACAACATTTCTCGTTTTCTCATAAAAACCTGGGTACAAACTATTCCCAGTGAAAATCTTTTTCATTTAATATCGGAATAGTATGAATCGTAATGAAGTGCTCATAATTATATATAGAAGCACCGATAGGGTCGGAATCGTATGTAGACTGTAATTTGTTTTGTTTGCAATAATTACAATACTGTGAGAACATGATCTCAATAAAACAACAATTTCGATTCTAAACAATCGATGTATACGATATATATAATTTTGTAGGTAAAGATAATTAAGCTAAAATGATTTATCGAAATTTCATGATAAATTTTAATCAGATTAACCGGTGTAAAAATTTTGATTCCAGCATGACACGGTTTTTTTCTCCAGAAATTATGATAGAAATGACTTTTTTTTTTCTTTTAGGAGAACTCATACCCAGATTTTATTTGATAATTTTCTCCGGGAGAACTCGTATCAGAGTTTTATGATGAAATTGACAGTTCCTTGTCCAGGAGAACTCGTACCCAGATATCTTCATGGCAGAAATGACTAAAACAATTTTCCAGGAGAACTGTATACCAGATTTTATTGATAAAACGGACAAAGTTTTTTATCCAGGAGAACTCGTGCCCTGATTTATTGATGAAATTGATAAAGTAATTCTCCAGATTTGTACACAGATTTTATTTTATAAAATTGACAATTTTTTTCTCCAGAACTTGTACCCTGATTTTTATAATAAAATTGACAAAGATTTTCTTCAGGAGAACTCGTACCCTGATATTGATGCACCAACTGACCTACATAACAACTATTCCATTTCCTACCAAATCGCATATTTACAATAAATAAATAGATTTAAAGGGACATGGACACGTTTCGAGCTGAAAATGTTTAGGCTTAAAATTTTCATTTTTAATGTTTACAATGCTCATTTTAGGGTATTTCTAATGGTCAGCAAAAATTTGAACGTCATTTGTTGAGTTACAAGTGAGATACAGCATTTACAATTCTTCGCTATGTAAACAAGACTCGATCCAGTTTTTGTTTACCTATTGACTATGCTAACATAAAGAAGATTTTTTCAAATCACAAGTTTATTCTTAACACAATTAAATAGTTTTATTGTTTCTCATATTAATTTTGTTTTATTAAACATGGTATTTTCTGTGAAGCAATCTTTATGTAAATATACAAGGCTCGAGCCTTGAATTGTAAAGAGCTATATCTCACTTAGAATCAACAAAATAATGACGTTCAAATTTTTGCTGATATTAGAAATACAAATAGTGAGCATTGTTAACATTAAAAAAGAAAATCTTAAAATCTAAACATTTTAAACTTAAATCGTGTCCATGCCTTTAAATAAATAAAATAATAATATGATAATTAAGATTGAATTGAACTTTTATTTACAAATATAAAAATATGTAATTCCTCAGTAACTTTTAATTGATTCATGACATCAATGAGATGTAATGCCGTGCTCTCAAACGCAGGGTAAATACTCTTTCAATTATTAATTTTAATGAACGGAAATCGAAAATTGTTTGTCAGAGTTAAGATGTTTTAAGATGTTAATATGAGAGAGAGAGAGAGAAGATAGAGAGAGAAGAGGAGAGAGAGAGAGAGAGAGAGAGAGAGAGAGAGAGAGAGTAGATTTGTTTGCAAAATTGTCATTTGAATTATTGATGTACAAAATATTTTATGAAAGCAAGCAGCTGTTTAAAATATTATTGATAAATGCGTGAGAAAGAATTTAAAAAAAAGTGATTATTATGTATAAATGTATTGAAATATTTCTTTCATCAATATGATGAATGTGTCTAACATTGATACTGTAGTTCTGACTACAAATTAAATGTATTATTCGTAAAATTCTGTTGATATATAGAGGATCTTGAATGAGTACTTATGGCATATGAATTTATGAATGAGTTACCAGATTTAATATTTCCCGAGCCTTGGCGAGGGAAATATTTAAATCCGGTAACGAATTTCATAAATTTCATATGCATAAGTACGAGTTTAAGATTCTATTTATCACAACAACGATCATTAAAGGGATATTTTCATTTACTTTCTATTTCACAACCGAATTCTTCGCTTTGTTATTGTTTGACGTGTATTCGATTGTGACGTCGTCTGCAACGTCACGGTTTGAAAGAAGCTGGAAATTTCTGTTACACTTATTTTTCACTTCATAAAGACACAAATGCCCTCGGAAATACTCGGTGACAAACAATGTCTTGTACCGTCAAAGTTTACGGTTTCGAAGGCTGGTGTGCAGTTTTTATTGATTAACCGCGCGTGATTGACCTACCTAATTTGCATTCTTATGAACCTCAGCTACGAGTTCCATATCGTTTTTTCGAACCCGTGTTATGAACCCGGAACAGTAAGTTTGTGTGATAAAATGAATATTTAACATAGAAATAATTGAATAGGATGTAACAGAGGAATTATATCACGTAGTAGTGTTTTATAAAATTATTAAGTGGCATGTCTATGAGAAAACCATGCAGAATGCTATACATGCTAGGTTTTCAGTTCATTTCTTTTGTCATAATTATTCATTTCAATTGTATTTTAAGACTTTTCTTAGAGATTTTGTCAAATATGATAAACGACAGCGTGTAACAGCGGCTTTATTTGGTTACCTTAGCAACGGCCACCTACAGAATAGCAAATATATAGAGAATGATATCTGGTTTTTAAATAGATTTATTTCATTTAATTACAAATTTCAGAAAAAAATGGAAATTACTGGTCTATACTTTGCATAAAGAGGTGTGTGTGTCTACCATATCAACAGCTTGAAATTCAGACGAAGGCTTGACTAGCGAGACCAGGAGCGCACCACGGTATCTTAACAAATCACAATGTTCTAAAATAGAAATTTTCCACTTAATTCTTCACCCTAACATCTGATCAAACGTTGAGGAAAAATTTATGTAATGTTTTGAAAAAGGTTGCATAGTGTTTTTTTCATATAATAGGAATTGTCGGGAAAACAAAGAATGATAAATATGATGAAAAATTAACTTTGCACGTATTTTGACCACTTATTTTACCAAACGAGGCTGGAGTATTTAGCTCAATTTAAGTAAATTTTTAATCATCTTACATAACTCACATTTAACTAATTGTAATAGTATAGAAAATGTATTTATTATCATTTATTAGAAGTTGAACGTAATAAAATTAGCAAATTAATAAATATATAGGTCTTGTACTATTTAATATGCAGAGTACTTTAATAAACAAAAATCATCATATCAAGCATTCAGAAAAATAGCATTTTCTTAAACTAATCAATATTATCACAAGAAATTGTTGTTCAGAATTATGTAACAAATTATTAAAAAAATTCGTTGAACTGTTTCTTAAAAATATACAATTTTAGGGAAAATAAATGGAAATATGTCACATATAATGAACTGATAGAGAAATGCAAAATACGACAGAAGTGTATGCCCTTGGAATGGAACACATTTGAACAGATCATAGATATTCTTATATAACTAGTCTAGACTTTTAAATGTTAATATTCCACAAGATATTACAGACTTATGCAAAAATATGGTTGAAAGTGAAAAAAAAAATTGTACTAATATCTTACTAAATATATAATAAAAACTCAATTCGATAAAGCAAAGAAATGTGTATATTGCAACTTTTTAAGATGTTGTCAGAAAAAAAAAGTATTAGGTGAACATCAGGAAATCACCACATTTCATAAAAAGGATTTAAAAAGATCTTCAAATTTTTTTATAAATGAGAAGTTTTTAACAGTCTTATCATAGGAGAAAAAACTACTTAATGTTATACATTAAGATGTGGATTATTTATTGGAATTCATTGTATGAATGCATATGACATGTACATCTTCACGAGCCATATGCGTGACAATTACACGGCATGTTGTCTTTCAAAAAAAAAGTGAAGAGAGAAACCACGCTAGCAGGTGAGTACATGTACGCACAGAGGAATTAACCAGCATAGAGTTGTTGCCCTTGAAAATATTTTTGTTTGTTTTTGTTTGTATCATGAAACATCTACTGTATGGTCATGATGGTGTAAAAGGATGAACCTGGGTTAAGTAGTTTTGGTACAATAACACACCAAAACTAGATATCCCCAAACCTGTTTACTGTGACATAATTACATGCTTTCGCAGGTTTGAAGTGTACCATGTATACATATAATCATTCAAGAATGCTGCTACTAGTGTTTTATTAATTGCAGATCTCTGTCGTTGTACGTATCCATGCTAATTGAGTCATGCATAGCGTGACTACCCAGAAATTGTGAGGAAACTCTGAGTGACAAATATTTATATAAGATATTTCTATTAATACAGAATAATAATTGCGATATTCAAAATATTGCAAAATATGAAGTAATTTCTCTCGCACATTGGTTTACAGATAACAATTAAAACAAGTATCGTGAAACACACCAGTTACTGTATATTAAATACCCAATGTCACTCCACATCAAAATCATAAGATTGTACAGAAAAATATTTCAAATTTCAAATTCAATATTCAAAAGTAAATCTTGTCATAGAAAGGGATAAAAAAACCAAATGCAAGATTTGCTGATGTATAAACCATCACTTGGCAGAGTAACTTCTCAATGGAGTTCACTTTGTTATGAGTATATACGTTGCAAATATATCAAAAGCAAATTTTACATTCATGAACACATATGTGATCTTTTCAGCACTGTAGATGCTACGTCTCAAAGGGAATGGCTTGCTGCGAATGTGGAGATTAAAGAGTGTCAATACGATAGGATTGCATGGCTCATGTATCTTCCTTGCGAGTTTATAAATTCAGACACATTTGAACTTCGTGGAACGAAACCATCATGTTTCTGATGTTTACTGCTACATCATGACATCTAAAAAAAAAAACATAAAAAAAAAAGATTTGTTACAATTTTTGGGATTGGGTTTCAAAGACAAAATTAACAAATTATCATTGTAATGGAGTATCAAAAAGACCTTTTGTAATAATTAAAGGAGATTCAAACTTGCTGTGTTCACTCATGAAGATATTTTTAATCAACTGGCACTGAACTGCAGGTGATAAAAAAAAATAAATAAACAAAAACACACTCTGGAAATTGTCTAATCCTAAGAATTTCATCCATGCCAAACTTTAATGAAATTAAATTTTGGTCAACATATCCAACTTTAAATGATTGTAATCATGGATAAAAAGTTTATACATTTTCAATTCGAAGTCTGAAAGAGGCATTGATTAGATTGATTGATTATTTGTTGTTTTATCATTCTGTGCGAATATTTACTCAATTTGATGTCACCATTGCCGGTGAAAGGGGGCAAATTTAGACTATTCTTAGCACTATGCTTTTTAAGCAGTGAGGGTTCTTTGTGGTGCCACCATGCTGCGACATGGCTCCGTTTTTGAGGTATACTCCAAAAGCCGTGATTCTCACTTCTAAATGTCGAGCTCTTGGCGAGGAGGCAATACTACTATTTTTACATCTTAGGTTTGATGCGGCCGGTGCGAGCACTGAGCTAGAATTGCAGCCCCCCACCCGAGGCAAAAGCTCTATCCATGAGCCACCGCGACGCGGGGGAATGACAAGAGTTCATTGAAATACTTTTTGTGGTAACCGAGACATTTCAGCCTTTTTTAGTCCAAAACATGAGAATGGTATATAATTGTTTTGTTGTCCGTTCAGTGTGAGCATGCAGTTTTTTTTTTTTTTTTTTTGCAAATAAAACAACTTTTGTTAATATGCGTTAACGAATATTTTATGATTAAAAATGAACAGAAATGTGTTCGAGGATGTGTGTATTACTAGCTATATTTACATCGTCACACAGGTGAGCCTAAGGCCAGGGTTATATTTCTCTTTTTTTTTATGCTTCATAATTTATTTTCAATCAAAATTGTGTTACTGAACATGAAATCAACTAAAAAAATATCAGAAGCATCAGAGATGCTATATGCGAAGTTGCAGGTAAATTTTTATTTTTCTTCTAGTTCAAGAGGGATACTCTGTGATAAATCCTCAGACATGACCAATTGAACTTGTTGCATATCCTATGACATATATATATTAATTTGAGTTTGAATTGTGTTTAACTGTTGCAGAGTAATGAACAGAATGCCAGAACAGGGTAAACTACCGGGTATATAACATTTTTTTAAAATAAAATACACAATTATTGTAGCACAATACCTTTAATTGGAGTGTCATAGCATACTAAAGTAGTGAACAGTACCACAGTGATATTATTATGTTTGATAGAAATTTCTTGGGGGGGGGGTTCCTGGTTAGAATAGGTTCTTGCTTGTCGTAAAGAAGCGAATAAGGGCAGACTTTGGATTGAAGACGCCATGTCAAACTGAAGGTATGGCATGCTAAAATCCTCCTACTCAAGAGATGAGAACTAGCACAGGCCCTTTCAAGGCATTGAATGGTTGAGTTCATATGTTGGGAGTGAAATATTTAAGAGAGACATACACAAAACATACATATCGATTAGGAGGGGGGTGTTATTCGATGATTCACTATCAGATATGAAAATTCAACATTAAAAATATTTCAAATTTGTTTACCGGCCGGTGAAGTCTTGCTTGGGGTTACTTCAGTATTAAACTTGTCCACAACAATACCAGTCCAGGATTTGGTGAATGGTGAAGAACTAAAGAAAGAGTATAATAGGATGTAACAGTTGTTTCTAACAAATAGTAACAATAATAGCAGAATTCATAAAATGGTCTAAAACCGTGATACATACGAAGGCTTTGAAAACCCAATAAAATATGACCATGAATGGCATGTCTTGATATTTAACACATCAAGGCTTTGCATACAATAGCACTGAATTAAAGAAACAAATTATGGCTAGCTTGCCAATATATTGATTGCACGATAAAGAAAGGGCAGTACGTTTCAATACTGTATAAACTAGTGAATTACATGTATAGATCTCATACTCAGACTGTGGTGGGTCATGATACAGTATTAAAGGACAAGAAAGAACAGTGCCTTTATATATATTGTCTAGTCTTATGATTTGCTATAATGATTTTTACCTGATATGGATATCTCTGCATTTGATTTATTTTTCATTATTCCTATGTCATTTTATTTGTGCTATGTATTAATAATTCACCCTGTATTGATTTTTTACCTGAATAAAGTCTACTACTTAATTATAAACTCAGTGAGATGGTAAAGGCTAAATATTTGGACTGGTGCTTCACATCTCAGAAATGTACCAACTTATTCGGGAAATTTGCCTCAACTTCGTCGCTGTTGGGCGATTAAAGAACTTAAACTGAACATTGCACGATTCAAATTTTACCTTAGACTCCTACTAACTCACTGTACATAAAACTTGCTTTTTACTTTTTCATAGTGTTAAATCCAATTTAAATCAAGGTATCGTTATTTTCACGTCCATTTTCGTGCTGAAGAGTTCAAATTTGAATAGTTTGTACTATGGAATTAGTCGTTGAGGTACAGAACGGTTTTAAAACTGTTTTCAGATAGACTGTTTTGAAATTACGTTAGTTTCCTATTGTTAATATTTGTTTTTCATGATTTTTTTAATGCTTTTGAAAGTAAGGTCACTTAAAAGTAAAATAACAGGTTGTTACCTTAAGACTAGTTGATTCGAATATATCAATTTGGAACTCGTTCAGTGTTTGAGAAAGCACAAATCATTGAAAATGCACGTGAAATAACCAACCTGAATTTAAATGGGATTTAACACTTATGAAAAGGTATAGAAATGAAGGTTTATTGTGATAGGGGACGTTATAGGATGCTAAGGTGAAATTTTGAAGCGGGCAAGATGTTCAGTTTAATGTTATTTTATCGCAACAGCGCGACGGAAGTTGAGGCAAATTTCCGACTAAGGTTGTTGTGAATTGGTCTGAGATGGTGAAGGCGGACCAGTCCAAATATTTAGCCTTTACCATCTACTGAGATTACATTTGTACGTAGTATATCGTGGATATACTATGCAGAAGAACTTATCAATATGATTGCATGACTTAGTCTTGTTCATTTGTCATCGTATTCACATGAAGGCCTACTGTGTATCTTAACAACTTCAACTAATGAAGGCTTTTCTCAAAAATATTCCTTAGATTAACAATACGGGATATTGCTTAATAAACATGACCTTTCGCTTTGGGATTGCCATAGATGCTGACGCAGTCACTATTGTGCTCTTGTTTATTTGCGGTTGTTGGATTGTTCAGCCAGTCAGCCTGGCTTTAAAACGGTGAAAACAAGATCGCTGTGTTTTCGTTTCCAAATACACAGCGTATTGCATAATATTCTTGCATAGTTACAGACTGGTCTAATTCTCGACTAGAAGTTCAATGTTTGCACTGCATACGATGACTTTCTATGAGTTATACTTCTGCGATTCGTTATTAGATATCGGACATGGTAAAAGTGGATTTCACCAGTCTTTCAACACTAAAATCGTATTTAGCGCAAAATGAGGAGCATTCTGATGACATAATCTGCCATTTCCCATCGAGGCTGGATGTTTTTTCCAACCTTATTTACAGAAAGAGTTCGCCTTTTTTACAAGGAGGATAATTCGATACAATTTTATTAGATTTCAAAGTCGGCATTTCCTTGTTTAATCCTAGGAAATCCAATGAAATCCTTTAATGACATTTTGAAAAATACAATGTTAACCAAATCAAATAATGGACAACTTAAATTACGTGCGTTGGATTCAGGCACATCACCGATGTTTTAACGGTGTAAAATGTCTGGTGAAATTAGAATAAATGATGTAACAGGATTCCCTAAACTAGGACTCTTGTGAACAAAGAAGAATTGTTTTATATTGGTAGTACTAAATGTCCCACTTTTTAGAAAAACAGAGATATTCCATCAACTTGAGTTTTGCTTTTATTCGATGAGTCAATAAATGGGTATTTTTCAATCAAAGTTATCCAATAAGATAGTTGAGTAAAAATAGGAATTGGGGATTTCTGGATATGGGTGGTAATCCACATGTGAGTACTTCAACCATAGAAGCTAGTGACAGTACGGTTCATATTATGTTGATAGAAGATCCGATTTGTTAGATAGTGTATGAATAACATTTTTTTTCAATTTTTGCATGGTTTTCTCGATAGACACGCACTTAATACACTTAGACACGTGAGTGTCAAACTATAAAATGCGAATTCATCGCGCTTTTAAGGATAAATGCAAACTGTGTAACCAACATATTGTAAATTTGTTTTAATTTCACAGTAAAATTCAAGAACTTAAAAAAAGTATACAATTTACATGTATATTGTTTTAATCCCACCTCTCTCTCTCTCTCGCTCTCTCTCTCTCTCTCTTCTCTCTCTTCTCTCTCTCTCTCTCTCTCTCTCTTCTTCTCTCTCTTCTCTCTCTCTCTTTCTCTTCTCTTCTCTCTCTTCTTGCTATTGTCTAACACATTTGTATTTTTTTTTCATCCGCAGAACTTGCGTATGACGTTAAAAAGATTAAAAGGAGTAAAAAATGGTAAATTGTAAAAAATAAAATGACTATATATATTGTCGTTTTGTGAAGTTTGTCTTGCCCAGAGAATCTGATTAATTATACGAAATACAAGATTCTGATGACGTTTCCTGATAACTGTCGACAACGTCAGAAGACGACGTACAATGCTACCTATAGGCACGAAGGTTAACAGTTGAAGAAAAAATACACATTCTATTACTTAGATATATTCTATGAACTGCTGTATTATTTTATTTTACTTCCTAGTTTATATGTACTTGAACTTAATTTTTTCATTGTGCTGTTGAGTCATTTAGAATTTTTTGTCGTTGAGGCCCCTTGTCACATCCTACCCATTAATGCACTGTGTCTTAGCACACAGACAGAGTTTTGCGTGCGGAACGACCTCTGGCGGAAGTTTGGCCCTTGGTAACTGCGTGTGAGCAGCGCAAATAGCTTTCCGAACGAGTTTCAAACTAGGGGTCATGATGAATAAAGGCGGGCTAAACCGAATTTTTTTGTCGTCCGACAAGGAATTCAACGGAAACTGTATTTTATTAGTTTGGAGTAGAATAACAGTAAACAATCATATTGGTAACAAATATTTAATTTATATCATCATAAATCTACGATTTCATGCATTCTAAGTGAAATAAAAATATTGAATTTTGTTAGAATTGCTTTATTTTCTCTACAC
The DNA here is from genome assembly GCA_903981925.1 of Ostrea lurida. Taxonomy (NCBI): domain Eukaryota; kingdom Metazoa; phylum Mollusca; class Bivalvia; order Ostreida; family Ostreidae; genus Ostrea; species Ostrea lurida. Next base: position 15,742 of record CAJDSM010033473.1, read on the forward strand.
TATTCTAAAGTTGGAAACTAAGAAACATTTTGCATTTTCCAAGAGACGTTGTGAAAAAAAAAAAACCTGGAAAAAAAATTCTAAAGTCAGAAGTTCTTATGTTACTTATGAATCACGGATTTCATAAAAATCAGGTCGCACAAAATTAATTATCATCATCATTATTACATGTAGTAGTTGACGTATCTTCTATTATCACCATAAACAGTAGTTGACGTATTTTCTATTTCGTTGCTCTGGTTCTATAAGACGCACGTGCATTTTCCGAAACAAAAGTCATTTCGTCTTGAACAACTAATTTGGACATAAAAGACATAAGATAACACTTGTTTCCTGTTTTTAATTTTCCCACTTCTGTGTACTTGCCCCCTGTTTATTTTTCATACATTCTATAGCATTTTTTTTCTTTTTTTCATTTTCATTATTTTCTAAATGAGAGATATATACAATTTCCAGGACCCCATCATTTTTTTTATTTTCGTCCACATTAATATCGAATCTGATTGCTTTATGATCAGATATTCTTGTTCCATTAAAATGAGTTTCTGGAATATTATGTAACGTAGTAATTTTACTATTATCTAGAAATGTTTTACGAAGAAAGGCAAAAAAAATCAATTCTACTTCTAAGTGTGGGAGAAGCATGATACCTCCTAAAACCATCTGTCTCGTCCATAAATCGACAAGATTTAACTGAGAAATTATGTCTTTTAGTATTTTGGAACTTTATAATGTACACAGCTGTCTAATTTACAACTGAAGTGTCTATATTAAATAATAGCAGACGATACTCTAAGTAATTATTCATAAAAGATCTCAATCTTAAAAGTCTACTGTCTGTTTCGTTGTTTGGTGCATACATGTCAACAAAAGTAAATCTAATATTTATCAGTTATTTTGCATGAACAATTTCTTGCCACCTTTCATCTCTGAACATCTGTAATTTTAATGTCTAATCTATTTTTGATAAGTATTGGATCCTCTCTGCTTAAGGAGGAAAAAGAGAAAGAGTATAGATTTCCCATACCATGAAGTTATACAACGATTCGGTTGGGAGGGGAGGGGTTTCCAAAAAACTTGTTTCTGCCATAAAGACTAAAATATCAATTTTTGCACCAATTCTAAAACCAGTTATACATGTACAACGCTTCCATAACTTTTCTATTGTATTTGAACTTATTGCTTTAGAAGATACACAATTTAGATTATCCAGAACCTGGGCACTGGATTTCCATATGAATGCAACGACAACGTATGCATCGTAGGAAATTTGAGCTAGTCCACAAGGCACTTGAACTTTTTCGAAATACACACAAACGTGAAAACAGCCATGGACATTAATCACGTGCACGATGTCACACGTGATTCACTTTTACCTTACGTTAACCGACAATAAAACACAGTCCATGAACATCAATCACGTGCACGATGTCACGTGATTCACTTTTACCTTACGTTAACCGACAATAAAACACAGTCATGGTCATTGATCACGTGCACAGTGTCACACGTGATTCAATTTTACATTACGTCAACCGACACTAAAGTCCACATCATATTTGCACTAAACTTTACTCTGTCCATTGAGGGTATTGAATACATTATTTGAAGAAGCCAAAGTTGGTCCATACTTGAATTTGTCAACGCCAGAATAGAGACAGTGTTCTATGATTATGAATGATACCAATCACAGACTCCGTAAACTACAGCGAATTATGAAATGTATCCCTTCCGAATTTATTCCGCCAGTTCCTTTAATTCAAATTAATAATAATTATGAATAATAATAATATTGACTGGATTTATATAGCGCTTTATCCATAGAGCTTAAACCGCTTTACAGTGCATCATTACCCCGGCAGACCTTAACAATCCAGAACCTTTCTCAGTGCAAGCTGCCATTACAGCGCTAGAACACCAACATTCTGATAATATCTTTCACTGTCTATAGTTAGGTACCCCTTTTACACTTGGATGGATTGAGGAAAGTGTAAAGTGCCTTTCCAAGGATACAACGTCGGTCCTGTCGCAGCCGTGAGGACTCGAACCCATGACCTCTCGGTCGAGAGTCTGACGACCTAACCACTAAGTCACCGACGCTACCGGGAATACATGTAGATGCCGTCAACATGAGCAACATTCTTGGTCATTAAAAAAAATCAGTCATTTGTTCATCATATTTCAAGTTCAAATTTACACCCCGCATTTCCTACAAATACATGTATATTTCCACTATTGCATACAAAAAGGCGAAGTTAACATTGTGTCAAACGTAATCATAATCCAAAAAACATATACAAAATTGAGTGTAGGGCAACACGGACCTCCGACAAAAGCGAAGGTAGGATCAGGTGCCATGGAGGAGTAAGCATCCTCTGCTGACCGGTCACACCCGCCGTGAGCCTGTAGTCGAAACAAAGTAAATGGGGTTACCCGTCATCTAAACTTTTATTTTACGGATTTTACAGAGCCTAGATAAAAGAATTGGATAGGTTACACGAGATATATGTTTTGACTCCAGCTTACAAAGATAGCAACAAAATTGTCTGTGTAAGGCTCATGATTACAACTCTGTTGTAAACGAACTAGATATTGAATTCACATTTGGTAATCGTACTTACACTCCCAACTGCTCATTCAAAGAAGTAAAGGACATCACAGAGTCTTCCATATCTGCTTCGTACTTGGATATTTTATTGAGCATAGACACTAACAGCAAACTAACACCTCAACTTTATGAAATCTCCATCGTCAACTTCTCGTATTTAGCAACATTCCATCCTACCCTGCATACGATGTGTATGTTTCTCTTTGCAATAAAATTTTCAAATGAATGACAAAAAGAGATATTGTTTTACATTCTAATGAAAAACTGTTAGTTTTTCAACAATGACATTTCCTTTTTATATTTATATTCAATTTACATGTTTGTCGGATTTACCAGTTGTTATCATTGCATTTACAACCGCGGCCGCATTTATTTTTCAAATCTTTGGATTTTTACGTTGCTTGGATTTTGTATACATGATTTCGAAAAAAAAATAACATCCGAAATAAAGCATTACGTGTGTGTGTGTGTGTGATGTGTGTGTGTGTGTTGTGTTGTGTGTGTGTGTGTGTGTGTGTGTTGTGTGTGTGTGTGTGTGTGTGTGTTGTGTGTGTGTGTGTGTGCGTGTGTTGTGTGTGTGTGTGTGTGTGTGTGTGTGTGTGAAGAAAGAAACCCTGCTGATACTAATATGCTGTAACGAGGAATGTTCACGTGGGTTTTATTTTCGCTATATTCGCGATTATATCAACTATCGCGAAATAAAACCATCGCGAAGTGCTGTTCAATGTATTGGACATCTGATTCCAGCTTTAAATATTTACTATCCGCGAAATTTAAACCTTCGCGAAATGCTAAAAGATACAAATCGCGAAATTTTAGCCCCGCGAAATTAAAGCCCTTTACGCTGTGACGGAAAAAGGTTAGACTAGTACATACCCCATAAAAGATATACATTCCAAATAAATTGATAGATTGTTGTACGGTTTATATTTAACTCGTCGTTGAATATCATTTAGTGAAAAACTACATAATGGATGCGATGGAGAAGATATCTGTACAGTAATATTTCTCAGATATGGCTTAGTGTTTATTCGCCAGAGGCCTAGAGGGTTCTTAATGATATATGCCTCGGTTCAATGTTAATGATAAGATACATTATTCATTCATGACTGTGATTTAGTTTTAGGTCTGTGAACATTAATTTTCTGAATGGAAGTCGACTGTTATAAACAGTATTTGGTGGATTGAAATTGAAATATATCTTGTTGCATAGCATTAAAGCAATTTGCATTTTAGACAAATAAAAATTTGTCGGATTGAAAAAAAATCACGTGCGTCGACGTATGATTAAATACCAAGACTACAAACTCCCCTTTCCAGAATCAACGTCCAAAATTTGATATATTTCGAGGAATCTTTACCCATCAGTTGTTGTAGATACACTTTCAATTCACAAATTCAAAACTGTACGTTTTCACACAATTTACAGAACTGAGGAAATAAAATTTACGATTTTTTGTAAAGTAAAACGCTCTGGCTAACATACGAGGTTACTGATCTACATATGCAATCTGTCCTGAATAGTAACTCACGAGAGATCTTTGACATTTTACAATACATTCATGTGAATGTGACACGCCATTGAAGGTTTGATTCTGTAATGGGACGCATTTTTTCGTGTCATTTTATCATGCTATCGCTGAATTGGAATTTTCATTGTAATAAATATTTGAATTTATGAGTTTATTACTGTCGAAAGCAAAATACTTCGGTCCTCTACTAAAAGAAAACGTACGAAATGAATTCAAGTTTTGATCCCAATCCACCAATAAAATGACTTACATTTATTTGTTTTCTGAAATGCAATCACAAATGCGTGATGTATCTTATCGTGACCATTGACAGGATGCATATTCATGAACCCTCCGGGCCTGTTAAGGGGATATGATGCTGAGATGAAA
>CAJDSM010033476.1:2844-23822 GCA_903981925.1 Ostrea lurida
AATTCATGACCTAAATTAAAATTTAAATAGAAATGTTAACACAGAACACATGATGTTTCAGAGATATGTCAAAATTAATGCTTAATATTAATAGGAAACTGTCTAATTCATCTTATCAGAAATTTGATCACGTTTAACTCTAGCCGCTGCAAGACTCCATAATCAGATAGGAGTCAATCCCAAATCCCCTCCAACATCAGCTGAAATAGCTGGCGAGATAAAGAGACATTTTGCAGATAAGGCAGAATCAGAGCTGGCTGAAATACTCAGCATCAGATGATCAGACGTCACTTCAGCAGCTGAGAATTATATCTCTATACAAATCAGAGGAAAAAAAACATAAGAGGGGACGTCTTGAAAGCACAGTAAACAAATACATGATACAGCTCTTGAGAAGATTCTAACGCAAAACAGAGGATAAACTAGCTAATTTTATAAATGTAAACCTAACTTTTTCATTTGTATGTTTTGATATAAATGTAAATAATTGGCACAAGTTGAGTTTATTTCCCCGTTGTTTAAATACAGAGTCTTTCCCCCTTAATATATGTCACTTCTCAAGAGGAAACAGCAACCTGGAATAACGAAGCCTGCTTTCCACACCTCTGCCTGGTGCGTTGAGAGACGAGACTTTGGCAGTATAATCAATGCTGCTTAGTATCCAAATCACATCAATTCGCTCTAATAGAAGAATGCTGCCTGTATTTATGTTAAGGAACAACGTAAACTGTTCACATTCTTTAATGCTATACAAGTTCACTTAACACTTTCTTCTTTTGGTAATCCTCGTATATAGAATTCAAACATTTCTGCAAATGCTGAAATAGAGGTCTTGAAGTTGGTTTAGTGTTCCAACACATTTTCATTAAGTCGTACACTTGCTTGGGGGTATTTTCTGGACATGCTAGCACCTTTCCTTCTTTTACAAACTGAACAACTTCTTCATGTGTCATACCATAATAAGGTTGTAATGCAAAGGAAAACAGTTCCCAAAGCAAAACACCAAAGGACCACACATCGGATTGAACAGTAAACTTGTTATAAAGAATAGATTCTGGGGGCATCCAACGAATAGGTATCGCATCATGTTCGCTTCCACGGTAATACTCCAGCGAATGAATGCTTCTGGCCAGTCCAAAGTCTGAAATTTTGACCTCCAGATCATCTCCCACTAAACAGTTTCTTGTGGCCAAGTCTCGATGCACATAACCCTTTTCAGACAAGTACACCATACCACACGTCAACTGTTTTGCAATGTACAATTGGTCAGACGTGTTTAAGGAAGGTTTTTGTTGCGAATAAATGTCCATACTGTGACGCCTTATAATGTAATTGTCACAGCTGTTGAGACGAAGAAATTCATTTAAATCACCTTTCTTCATGTACTCAAACAACAAACACATTGGATTACCTATTGCACAAACACCCAAGAGTTTCACAATATTTGGATGATCAAATTCTACCATCAATGATGCTTCACGCTGAAAATCTTGCTGCAATTCATCTGACGCATCTTCCTTTAACATTTTCACAGCAATCAGAGATTCCAATTCACCTTTGACAATATTGGGTACTCTAGCCTTGAACACCCTCCCAAAAGCTCCTTGCCCTATGTCCCGAATGTACACGATATCATTTCTAGGGTATTCCATACCCTGAAGCTTGGGGTTAATCTTGGAACACTCGGAGAGTTTATGGTAACACGAATTTGTTGGAAGTTTGTCGATGTCGATGTCCAGGTCATCCTGTGGTGTGCTGTTGTACTTGACGTGTTTTCGTTGCCTTGAGATCTGACAACAGAGCACACCTATAAGGATTGCGACAAAAACAAGCAGGGCAATGACAATGACGATGATGATGATGACGACTTTGAAGTCCTGGGCTGCTGGCATCTCCTGAGGGACAACCTCCACTGAAAAACACAACACATAATATTCAGATTCTGATAGCTTTGACCAAAAATTCAGGACATGAATCTGTATCAATAAATACACCTTATCTGTATCAATAAATATATCTTAAATCATCTGTAATCAATATACCTTAAACACAAAAGCAGATTTTCATTTCTAATGCATTAAAATATACTAGTACTTGATCCATTGTATTGTGGTGCATACTGATAATTTCTATTTTCATATAAAACTAAGTGATACCATCTGCACTCCCTTGTTGGTATAAAATCAAGATCAAAATTTTAAATCAGAGGTACACAATGGCATCATCCCTGNTTTACATCAAAATTTAAAATCAGAGGTACACAATGGCATCATCCCTGAAAGTTTCATAGAATTCTGTTGCGTGGTTTTAGAGGAGTAATGGATGGGAGGTGGGAACTGATGAATGAATGGACGGACAAACGGATCACTATAAACCCCCTGCTTTGGTAGTGGGGGGTATAATAATTGCTAGAGTTCGAAAAATATTACCATGACATTTGGGAATGTCACAAAGTTCCCATCTCTGCATAATGTTGACTGTGTAACACCACGGTTGGTCCTCCTCCGACCCTGGGTTCCTGCAGTAGTTTTCGGCTCCCTGAAGGCTGGGAAACACGGACGGGGGACGTTGGTGAGAGTGAGGCTGCTGACTGTCCCAGGGCTGACAGGGAATCCCTGACCTAGTTACATTCACTGTCCCATTATACCACTGTCCAGTACCCATGTAACACTTATCTAAAACATACATTTTATTCGATCAATGTAAATATTCAGTGCTTCAAGGCAATTTATTCCTAATATCTACAACATATTTAATTTGATATCTGTAAATCATCAGCATTTCATTAATTGATTCCTTATCTTCAACATATATTTTATTACGAAATATTGATAATTTACAGTGATCAAATAATCTATTCCTTATCTAAAACACATATTTCATAGGGTCACTTGTAAATTATCTATATTCCATGGTAATTTATTCCTCATCTAAAGCATGTGTTATTTATTCCTGCAGTCTTGTTTTGTTGGGTTGATAAAAAAAAGCCAAGAAAAAAAACAAAAAAAAAAAAAAAAAAAACCCCATAATTTTTTATGAATTATTCTAAGTCTATTTGTTTATCACTCTTTACTGTTCATAGGCAGTTTTTCTTTTTCGTGTAGTCATGTGTTTTGCATAAGTGTATACTAAACTTGTGCAAATCAAATTTGCACCATTCTAAAGTAATCATGAAAAATAATTGGCTCTGTTTTATCCTATGAAGTTTACATATTGTTTACAAGTTAACAAATCTATGTACATGTATGACTCTTTTCATGACAAATTAAGATTCATACACTGAATTGAAAAGCAAACAAATGAATGAGTTCAGTGGCAGTGTTACAAGGAGGATGAGTAGGAATAAGCATGCTCAGAGTATGGTTCAATGTTTTCTCTTCAAATAACACTAACTTGTTACTAGGCTGGGTTCCTTATGAAAAATTTTGCCATCAATACACTGTGAGGATTTGTCGTATTTGCTTGTCAACTGGTTACAGTCTGGAAGGGGGATGCTACTTTTCCTGGCGGCTTTCATTTCATTCCACTGGTCAAAGCACAGCAAATCTCTCACAGCCAAGCAGCTCTCACTAAGTTCACAAAAAAAACACATTGTCACATCAATTAAATTCATTCTATGGGAATAAAAAGCAATCCCATAGCAATAAACAGTGCTTTCTAATCTAAAACTACAACCTACTTAAATTTCATTCTATTAATTCTACAGACTGATTCAAATAATATTGGTATATTGTACACTGCTAGGGGCAAATCTCGTCATCCTTTACCCTCCACTAACACTGGGTCTCTAAAAGGAAAATATTTCCACCAATTCACTATTTCAGTCTGCCTTGTGTGTGGCCTTGTTTTAATTGGAACACAACTAATCCTTTCAATTCAATATCAATGAAAAATCTTGGATCAATTGATCATAAACAGACCAAATGCATTGAAAAGAAACATGGTTTGTATTAATTTATTATTGGTGACTTGTGGGAAAGCAATCAATTTTTTCATCTTAACTGTTCAAGATAATCTGGTTTACACGATTAAAGAAAATGGGAGAAAACATTTTTAATATAAATTTGAAATTAAATCTATAAAAATAAGAGCTTTCCCCCCACAGAACATGAGGAAAGGGGGGGGGGTTGTCTTATTGTCACGAGATTTCACAATCTGTACCCTATTCAGACAGGACAAGATCTTTTGTTGATTTTAATCTGCCATAAATCATTTCACTTCCGCCATTTCCCACTTGTATCCACACCTTTGAAGAAACCTTGACAAATTTTCAACAACTTCTGACGCCTGCTTTAAAGGTTGGCTCAGACCTACCACTTGTTTCAAGAGGAGTAATATCTTTCCCATGCACTAAATGTTGTAACATCTGCACCAAATTTTGTTAAAAACATCCACTAAAACCTTGTAAATGAAGATCACTTTCATCTTAATGAAGTTTAATGACAAACATATTTTCCTCTCAAAAAAAAAAAAAAAAAAATTGCATCAACAAGGATAGAGATTTTCTTTAATTCATTCATGTGTGCAAATTCATAATTATGTAATATGTACACCTCCAATCTTTATACTAAAGAGCAGTTGATCTGTTGTAAGTGATTTAAATCTATCAGTGCCCAGTATCAATTAGAAAGTAATTACATTTAGATTGTATGGGATGGCAATTTGTTATGGATATACATCTTCAGAACTTTGCTGTCAGAGCCTCATGATTTATTTCCTTTTTCCAATTAATATTCATTGTTGATAAATCCCAGTAAGACACTTGTTATAAATCATAACATTCCATTCAATGATCAAAATGCAAAAGCACATCATATCATTCAACAGCAAAGAATCGGGTCTTTACGAAATATAATGATGCATTAAAAAAGACATACAACACTACAGAAATATTCACATTTAATTTGCTGATTATTACTTGTTCAATCCCTTGATTTCATCTAGTGATAAGCTTGCTTTCAGTTGGTGAAAGGCAATATTTCACTGCAAATACTGAAGCCATAGATCTGAGCACAATGAAATTTATATTCAGGATTACAATTATCAAAATGGGAATCAAAAATTTCCTGACAGGTAAGATCCAATATATGTGATCAATTTCATTCACTTCTCTTTTTCCAGAGTGCAAATACTAAATATGTCTACCCTCCATCATGCACAAAAGAACATGATGCAAGATCAAGTGACTAACAATATAAATGCTTTTTCAGTTCTCTAGCATCTAACATACAATTTTAAACATCTGAGAGTCCAAGGTAGCAGAACTGATGAATTTATACCATGAAATGCACCCTTTTCCTTTCCTTCCTTGATACTGACAAACTTTACACAGACAGCATTCTGTAGCCATCTTGTTTGAAATTATGTGATAATATGCAGTACCGGTTCTTGTAACATCAAATCAGAAAATGCCCATGGGCAACAACATTCACTCTTCCCATACTGGGCCAAGGGTTGTAATTCCAATACAGTTGAACTTTGGTATCTCCAACACTGATATTTACAAATACCATGGCTATGTTGAAGTGATTTTAAAGTCTCAACCATCAATTCTTCAAGTATCTTAACCTCGACTCCACGAACATCTCAGTCCAATCGAGTTCTCGATAACAAGGTTTGATTGTATATTCATTGTGCAAAGCTTTGGAACCCAACTGTGAACCTTCTCAGTTCTTGTTGTTTTGGTCTGAATATGAACCTGAATTTGCACAGCATATTTCCAAGTTACAGACATGTTTCCACACCAGTTTTGTCATTGTAAATCTTTTTTACCCAAAGACAGTTTCGTGTCAAGTTTTGTAGCACTCTGTTATCATGGTTTGAAAAAGTTGAAGATGTTGAATGAAGATGTTGAAAATATGGATTTTAGCACATACACCAATATACTATGTAATTTAGCAGCTCAAATGCACTAGCTAAACCTGATGCAAATACAGAATACATTCCAAAACTGAATGATAAATCACATACTTGCAGAGGTGGATGGGTTGTGCCTTTCCAGTCGAGATCTCCTCAGTGCATCCTGGGAAGGCATAGCTACAGAAGACTTTGAGGGCTGCATTCTTACAGGCAGGCTTCCTCACAATGGAGGAGAGGACTCCATCCATCAGCTCCTTCACCTGGGACTCTTGATCAAGCGACGGATTACCATAAGAAGCATTGAAGAAGACCACACTGCTACCCAGAACATCCTTACAGAATGTTCCATTGTATCTTCCACATGTTCCTCGGGGCCTGGAATTTTAAGGAATTCAGTGGAAATCATGACTAAAATACACACGTACAAGAACTAGAAAGTAAAATTTACCACATAAATCAGACACTTAGAATAAACAGGGCACGAAATCAAATAATGCTCTACAATGCAAGGACCAGTGTGGAATCATCTATATTTGTGGGGACCAACTTTTGAGGAATGTTGAGGTTACACTGTATTGTAGAGATTTTGCAGTTTTTCTGTACATTGAAATATTGTGTAATTTGTGAGACAGGCATACCTACAAAATCTTCGATCAAATGCATTTTACTGATGTACTCTTTGTCTTGGCTGGCGAGGTAATTGTTCACATGCATGATAGGGCAAGTATTAGTACTGTACTTCAAATGCACCTTTTGCATAAAAAAAAACAAAACTCTCCGAGTAATATACAGTGCAAACTTTATCAATCTTCTTCCCTTCATACTTTTACTTCACACAAATTAGAAACTAATTGGAAATAAAAATGCAAACAGAATTCAATCGTATTCAACCTAATCATTCAATGTCATTATCCATCAATTTTACAACAATAATTTGCAAATGGAATTACTTGGTTAAGATGCCAAAATTACAGTTGTAAATTTCAAGAACAAATTTGGGCTAAAATTATGTACTTAAAGAGCGTTAAAATACTTGACAGTCGATCCTGTTAAAAGTTTAATGTTCAGCCTCTTCTCATTAAGTCTTGCCCAACAATTAGGACCTCATCCACAAAAGAATCACCATTCTCAACACTGACTTTTAACCAAATGAATTCTGTCTTTGAAAGTGTCAAATATCATTATCCTGATAGATGAAGTTGAATTAATTGGGCAAAACTACAACCTAGAACCCAATACATGCAATGCGACAAAATTAGTAATAAATTGTCCCTTGGTGTGAAGTACAGAATTGACTGGCTGACTACTTAACATACAGGTGTTCCAAAAGACCTAACATCCGTAACCCCTAAATGGCAAACCACATAAGAATTCCATGTAAATACTAGTATATTTGCAAGTCAAGGCCTCCAATTCCTTTTTCCTCGACACAGGAAAGTGTAAAACAACTAGCCAATAAAGTACTACATGAAATGCATTTGAATAATGATCACGATAATGTATGGGCACTCAACTGGCTGGAATGACAAATAAGTTTTCAAGATTATCTCTGAAGCTAAATTAATCCCAAATGACAATTTTTGGAGCTGCTGACAGGTTTGAAATGGAGCCAGACTGACAACTAGTTACAATGTGGGGAGCACATGGGGTGATGGGGAACATGATCGACAAAATAGCGTCCCCCAATGGTCACCAATCCATCATATATAACATTAAACATTGCAAAATCATGTCAATAGTGCCTGTCTAATCATGTCAAACACAAGGCCCATGAACAACTGCACTCACCACTAAATGTCCTTATGGTCATCAATCAACATTTTTAAAAATCATGCCTAATCATGTTTCAAATATGAGGCCTGTGGGCAATAGCACTCACTCTCTACATTTACGGTTAACTAGTACAAGGTCACTTGATCATACACACATTATAGAATAGAATATATATATATATATGGGATGAACTAAATATAAAGGCCTGATCAGCCAAATTACATCTTATCACATCATTTCAATGATGCTAATCATTTAATAAATAAATGTCTCGGAAAAATGGGGTTTTCTCCAACTACTAACGACATGAAACCTTTCCTCTCTTTTATGGAGATTATCTCATTTGATTAAAACAAACATCACATACAAATAAAAACAAAGAAAACTGTGTAATTCCCAGTTGGTTTGTTTTAGAGATGTGTTATGATTTTATCAAGTCAAAACATATCATGCGAGAGCCTGGGATCAAAGTTTCCTTGCCCTCAGATGACTTTGTATATGTTTTGTTTTGGCTCACTGCTTGACATACACCATACTTCAAGTGCTTTTTAGTGAGCCATGCGATAGCCAAGGGAAAAACCTTTTCCACATACTATTTCCCACGATAAAAGTTTTCCAGCAACTTGCAGGTGACGTTTTTGTTGAGATTATCACCAGAATACTGAAATAAAATTTTCACAAAACCCCCAAATAAAAAAAAAAACGTAAATCATTTATCCTGTCTCATTGTATTTGCTCATTCGGCCTCTTGCGAGCTCTTGATTAGAAAGATTGCATTGTTCAAGACTAATGGATCATAATTCATGGAGTGAACTGTAGATAATTATGAACTGATGATGGGAATTCATCACACATGCACATGTCCTACCATATTTATATTTTTTGCTACATAATACTCTATAATCTTATAAATATGAAAATATTCAGTCCCAAATAATGTGTACATCTATTGTTTGCTATTGATATAAATGCATATATAATCAATCTTAAAAAGTATGAGAATATTCAGCACCAATTAATGTGCATGTTATACCATATCAGTATCTTTTTATTACAAATTCTATAATTAAAAAAAAAATTATGAGAATATTAATTTACAAAAAAAAATCTTACTCACCTTTCTGGTGCAGGACTGACTCGGTCTGTAGAAACAAAATTAAGAATCGTAAGTAAAATGGATAATTTCTGCATCAAGGTTTGCATTGTGCTAATCCTTCAAAGCCACTGTTCTCCTACCACTGTAAATTTGTCCCTCATTAAAACCCGAAACAAAATACACTTAGTTTATCAAAAAATCCACCGTCACTGATGAAAAGTACATTTTTTTTTCAGGAAAGATGAGCTTCAATCATTTTCTTCAGCCGCAATTCGCACGGGAAATAACAAGCGTTTCAAAATAAAGTTTCACAAAACCAGAAATAAGAACATGACAAGGCACGATAAGTGTCCGTGGAACACAGTTGAAGGAGGCGTCAATTTTCACCACTGCCTGCTTTCAATAACAACCATCTCTCTCAAGTTAATGTCCACATTGACCAACACCTCATTATCAAAATCACATGCAGAGGGAGAAAGCAATTTTTTACAGTGTGAAAAAGAGGTTCTTGATCACTAGATTTCTTCTCCAGCCATCTGTCATGAAATTTCTGATCCAAAAGAACCAAAGCCTCACTAATCAAAAATTCTTATCAACTTATAGAACAAGTTATTTTCAAGTTCTTCTTATCTTAATGCAAAAAATCATCGGAGATGGTTTATCAAGTTCTAAGATCAAAATATTTTGTTAATATTCTAGCATCCTCTGTGATGTCTGTAGGAAAATAAACAGGCTGGCTGTGTCAACTGGGCACGCTCAGCAGGAGCCACGATATTGAAACATATCGTAGAACACGAAAACACACAAAATTTCTTAAAATATGGAGAAGAAACTCGAAATGCTATGGATAACCATCACTAGATTCTCTTAACAATGTTTTCATTCCCTCCATTAGTCCAAGGAGCCAAGAATCCCGTCAGTAATTACAAATGATTAAAATCCAAAGAATGGTCTTTGTTCTAATACTGGATTTCTTTCTGAGGATGCACAATGAGTATTCTATATAGATAAAGTATATCTCTGTTGAAATGTTCAACATCATCTGTTTGTTGAGCTCAAGCCAACACAACTGATAAAGATGTCAATGGTATTCTATCTTCTGAATCCATCAAAGTAACAAACATTGCATGAACAATCTTTCACAAACTTCAGACCCACGTCTTTTTTTCTCCCCCTGTTGTCACTATTAGCAGGTCCTAAATACATATGAACTCACGGATTTGGTTATAGTCTAATATTTATAAAAGAAATTGTTTGCAGTATTTTGTTAACCTAATTAAAGTCTTTGTCTGGCTAACAACAAAATAAACCTTTATCTAAATATTTGTACTTTTCAGGTAATTTTTCTGGAGGCTACTCAAAAGAATCAGAAAGAAACCAGCGATCACAAGAGGGGACTGTTAAATAGACACCTCACAAAGGAAAAAAAAAATCAACTGATTCTGTGATAACTTTTGATATGCAAAGCCGCAGGGCATAGCAGATTACGATATAACAGAGCGCACAAAGGGACATAACCAAAAAATTTAATATACAAAACGTATTTCTTACCATGAACTTGTGGTAGAACCACTACTTGGGCCTCTCTTGTTTTGATCTTGAGACCACTGGTCAGATGGTTCTTGCCTTGACATTTGAAGGTCAAATTGGTAGTAACAGCCTGTATGCTTAAGACGGAATGCTGCATCATGTCTCCCTTTGAAGTTATGATAGTTAGTCCACTTGTCTCTGAGGAATTCAGCTGTTCAAAAGTATCAGGGAATATGCAAATTAACATACAGCATGCAATATCTGGATATCTCTTTATATAGAGGGGTATCATAGAAAAGAAAGTGGTTGTTTCATCATGACCTTGACATTGTTTCATCATGATCTTAATGATGTTTCATCATGATCCTAATCATTTTAAATTTCTTTCTGCATGGAATTTATGGGGCAGCCTAGTACCAAAAAATAGCAGATTGAGAACATTTTTTTTCTTATTACCAATTGTTTCACCAGATTCTGTGAGGCAAAGCCATGTTTACAGTCAGCAAGATCATACCTACATATATGTGCTTTAATATCTAGCATTGTTGATGATTTTAAATTAACTATTTATGATATTATATGTGATATATGATTTATTGTTCCAAATTACGGCCCATACAGGCATTGAACACACACAATTCAGTTTAGTTTGTAGAAGAATGAAGACATTACAGCAATCACAATTAATCCTGGGAAAATCAGTTGCGTACATGCATGTCTTATGTCTTCAAAATGGGTACCGTAATTTCAACACATGACAAATAATGTAAACTACACATTAGTCTTCAACTGACAGGAATGTTCCTGCTATATATTTCTGTACATTACGTCCACACTCACCACCGTGTCATTTTTGTCCAGCCATTCTAACTCTGGGGCAGGGATCCCGTGTATTTTACACAAAAGTTGTAGAGACACTCCATACATCACATGGCGATCAATGGGATGCTTCTCCATGAACTTTACAGGAACTGAAATAAAAAGTTTTCTTGTTAATTGATCAAAACAATACAAGTGGCGTGAGCTTTATTGCGGGTACATTTAATTCACACCTAATTTTTCCGTTGATTTTAACTAATTAATACATAATTTAATTGATATCAAAATTTGAATAAAATCTCTATTTTAGAAACGAATTATATCCGTCGTTGTTAATTCACACCTAATTCAATCTGCGGTGGACCCACATTCATCTATTCTATGAAGAGCTCAGCCTCCTCCCATTTTAGCTGTTTTTATCATTTATCATATTTTGGGAAAATAGTTTATACCTAATGTTTGATATGTCCAGATGAAGCTATAAGAATTCATTACACTAGTTATAATGCATTTATCCATGCAATCCATTTTTCTCCGTTTCATAAAATAGATAGGAAAAGAAAGCTGTTTTATGTTTCTGCACAACAGAATTACCTTTTTGCAAAAGAATATTTACATATTTTCCAAGAACATTACAGTATAGCTACTTTTACTAAAATCCCTTTATTGACAAAATGCATGCCATAAAACAGTCAACTCCCCCTCCCCCCTTCAAACTTTTAAAACCAGTTGTAATTCTTGCATTACATTCAATATGTATATTGGAATATTGATATGAATATTTCAGTGTTTGTTGTCAGTAGCTTTCCGATTTTAACATCTAAAGGTACTTGTTACATATTTCATTCAGTTCTGTATCCAGCTAATTTGCACAACTGATGTCTAACTGATGTATTGTGGAACCACAGTGAATTTATCCAAATTTGCAGAAATACCTAATACAAGCCCTATGAAAGTTTCAATTATGTTGCTTAATCAAAATGATACCTCTTGGTTTTGTTGCTTGCATGTGTTCACAGCAAAAGCATACCAAAAGAAACAACTAGGCCAAAAGTTTGTGAATTTTGCACATAGCAGACAGGCTCAGGTGAGCTAGAAAGGAAACTAAACTCAAATGTGTCAAACACAGCAGAAATTGCTGAATTTATATCAGCTCTGACATTTCTGGGTGTGTCTAATATACAAAAGCAGGAATTGTCAGGTCCGTGTATCGATCGTATATATAATACAAGAATAGCCCATTCTCCTCAAATGCCCTCCAGTATTAATGCCAAAATACTAATATGTCTGGAAACAAACCTACATGCCATTATTTCTCTCCATATGAAAATGCTGGAAGTATTGATTTCATATACACAAGATCAGCTAATCTTCACTTTAATACATTGCCTACACTTATTTCTTATCAGAATATAAAATCAATTTCTTTTTAGTCTTCAAAGCTATGTTGTGGAAGCAATTTTGCTCGAGAAATAAGGTCTTTGAACAGTACATACATCTACCGGTAACTGACTTTTTTCAAAGTGTTGCAAGAAGACAAACCCAAACTCACTCTAAATACAAAGACCACTAGAATGCTGTGAAAAGGGAAGCAACTCCATTACCTGGACAGCAGTGTCTTGATTTATTTTTCAGTCTTAAACTACAAGAAATCAGACTTATTCCCAAATGTGGTTAAAGTCCACAACATGATCGCATGATATGTTTGTCTACTTGTTAAAACAAAAACAAAACACCTAACCAACCAAATAAAAATTTAACATCCGAACAATGCCTTGCAAATGCATGCTCATCTTTTCCATTAAATGCCTTGTTTTATGGCTAGATACCCGTTTTGTAAAGAAGAGCACTTAGTGAGAGCATGCACTAAACTGATCAATATCGGCAAGCCTCTACAACAAAACAAATTCTTGTGCAGACATGACTCAAGTGGCCATTTGCTGTGAAATGTCACCAGTTTTCGCTCCTGGGCTGACATGCTTGGTGGGGTTTTTACCTACCACAGTGTGCAGTGTAGTGACCAGAGTATTTACTCAAAGGTACTTGGTGCCATAAAACTCAGTAAACCTCTCATCAACCCTACACTTCTGTGTCAATATTACCTATATCTCTTTCATTAATTGCCATTTATCGCAGAATTATAATAGCACAAGGTCTTTGGATTTGAATAAATAGGTTTTGTGTAATTTGTGATAACATGATCTCGGTGATTCACACCAGACAAGGCGGTATGTAAAAACATAGTCAAGTGTGAGAGGAAAACAAACATACCCCAAATCTTAATGCACCTTTACTAAAACCTTAGTTTATTTGGAAAGTAAAAGATGTACCTGAAATACCTTTATTTCTAATCTGATCTCAATCTCGGTGGATTAAGGTGGCCTATTTTCATGAATGAATAATCGTACAAGACTAAGGGTGTGGACATTCAAAGTCAACTAAACTATCTTGTAGAATAGAAAATAATCAATGTATTTTTCTTTCCCATACTCTTGTGACAAGTCCGCAAAACTTGTATCTGCGCCTAGCTCTACTGATTTTAGAAACATGTACATACAGTATTTGAGAGAGCATTCACTATTGAAAATATTAGTCACCCTGAATACAATTTCACCAGTATTGAATGTGGAATTGTAAAAAGAGTGCACTCACCTTACTATGTATAAATCAGAGAGGTTCATATATCTAGACAGTGGTGATGTTACCGTGTTTTATGTACAGTTTTTCTGTTCATCACAATTTCTTTTATTNCACTATGTATAAATCAAGGTTCATATATCTAGACAGTGGTGAGGTTACCGTGTTTTATGTATAGTTTTTCTGTTCATCACAATTTCTTTTATTCATCTTTGCTACATTATAACTTTAGCATCCATTGCAAATATTTTCATCAATGAAATCATTGCTCTGGAAATCCCTTGCTTCAACAAGAGCAACACCAAAGTATCATTTTACGCCCATCATGGCCCAGACAATGGTAAAACTACTATGAGCAATGTGACCTTGACCTTTGACCACTGACCTTGGCTCCAGGTCCATGCATTTTCTTAGGTCCAGGCCAACAATTCTGTGAAATATTATTCTAATCTATGCACTCAGTGAAAAGCTATTGCTCGGAAAAGGTTAAGACCACTATGTGCATTGTGACCTTGGCTCAAGGTCATGACACACTCTTTGGTCCAGGTCAAAAATTTTGTATAATGTTATTCCAAACCATTAACTCAGTGAAGAGTTATGGCCTGAACAAGGTNGTGTATAATGTTATTCCAAACACTCAGTGAAGAGTTATGGCCTGAACAAGGTTAAAACCACTATGTGACCTTGACCTTGGATCAGTGACCTTGGTGCAAGGCCATGACACTTTCTTGGTCCATGGCAACATTTCTGTGAAATATTGTTGAAATCTATAGAAGGGGTCAGAAGTTATGGCCCGGACATACTATTTCGTATAATAAAACCCAGTTGTACATGTGTGACATAGACCACAACCACTTAATCATCAATATAAAAAAAAACCCACCAAAAGCCAATATATAAGATCATCATGATTCAGTTATTACAAAAAGTTACAACAAATTCGAAATGGATCTAAGCAAGAGCAAGGAAACTTTTAAGAAAAGTAGCCATAAGATATGTATGAATTTCCTTGTAATACAATGAAAAAAAATTTCTGCCAGGCTTAAAATTAAAATTGTTTGTTTGCCCTTTTCCGGACCGATTTTCGGACGTAGGGTCGGTAGGTAGTAAAATATGGCTTTATTTTTTCTACCAAAAATAACTTCGCAGTAGCCCTTATTTTCTCTGGGTAGGTAGGTCGATAAAAGATGAGTTTGTGATGTTATTGTGAGTTACGTGGTATTATGATTATGTTGTCTGTACTGGCTTTTATAATGATGCAATATTACATGTACATATATAATCATATCATATATGTGCTTTGTTTTTGGTATCTGTTAGAACCTTGCTACACATATATCGTATATTATTGGCTGTTGTTGTGAGCATTCAAACGTAGAGAAAATGTGGAAGGGGTACGGCACATAAGTCCAAGATCCAGTGTTTTGTACGGTCGCAACACGCGCGTTAAATTATTCTGACGGCAAAGTTGTATCGCTAGCATAGTATAAGTACGTAGTAAATGTATATACTCGAAGTACGTGCAAGAATCACAAATGGAACATAGTGTATGCAAAACATATTCTTCGTTTGAAGAAATGAAAAAGTGTATTTGACTTCTTGTCAATTGCTCTTGCAGTCATATTTATCTATAAACTGGTCGGCCCAATAAAACTCGTAACCTACTAGTACCATATGAAAAAAAAAAGTCGGTGGGTACATTCAGTTACAGGAAAATAGATAAACTGAATTTATTGTATTGATTTATTTATCGTATATTTCCCACTTCGCTGAATAAGCGGGTAATATAAAATTTCTTTAAAACAAACGGTAAGCTTAATATTCAACATTGAAAATGTTGGTATAATTAAAGTAATACTTAACAGGCACGGTAAAATAGACTTAGTGTTTGCCTCTGCGGATTTTGGCATGCACTTAATTGTCGATAAAAAAATCTATTTCTCGGCTATACTTACGGTAATATATGGCTGAATAATGCATGCTGATCTCCACGTGTTTATTGAACACTTTCCAACGTGCTTGTATTTTAACAGTTGCAAAGCAAAGGTGCGGGTTGTTGAATTCTTTACAGATACCATGGGAGTTAAAAAAAATATTTCGGCTTGCTATCCCTACGTTCGGACCGATTCATGTGTCAGTCGAACATTTCAAAATCAAGTGGTCATTGGAAGCAAAGGCGTCGTTGTGATTGGAGACAGGTAACGGAACTGGTCTGTGACGATATTTGTGACGATGTACTCGTATTTTGTCTACGAACCCAACATTGCTTTCCTCCCTGTTAACTTTCATGTGAACAGTGTGGTAGGTGGTTCCTCAACATATTCTAATGTCTCTCTCTCTCGATTTCTCTTCCTCTCTCGTCGTTAAAATGGTTCATGTTTTTGAAACGAAAATGCTTCATACGTACGTTTGGGGAAAATTAGTATCGCCCACCAAATCTGAATATTCCACAATAGTGTACTACAAACGATAAAAGAAAATAAGAGCATGCATTATGTGCGATAAATTATACAAATCTTTCACTGAAAGTGATCATATCGGCCAGTGTTGATTGCGTTTTCTGTAGCAAATAGTTTATTCTGGCGTATCTTGATTTCTAATAACCAGTTTGGTATTAGGCATCACATGTATAATGCATCTTAAAGATTGCAAACAGTGCCAAGATGCGACTTTGCATTTTGGTTTTAATCATAACGATCTCAATCATTAATCTTCCTGTATTCGGACAAGTTGGTGTTGGGTCTGAATGCAGGTTTTTTTGTCCGGTAAGATATATGAAACTTTTTCCAATATCTTTACGATTTCCTCTTCAACTCCTCCCCCTTATGCTACAATTCGTAACCCTAAATGCAGAATTCAATTTCATTTTACATATGATTTAAATATTGAAATGATACTTTTTGATGATAAGCACGTTTTTATACGTCGTGATCGTTGGATAATTGTACATGCGGTATTTTTGAAGTGTTCAGCTCTCCGAGCTGCGTGCGACAAGTAGAATGATAGAGTATTTACTTTAGTCCTTGTTGGGAAAAAATCACAAGAAATTTGATAAAATGTTTTCGAGCGGTAAATGCATGAAATAAGATTTAGGCTCGGGGCAGTCGCAGACAGAAATGAGAATAAAAAAAAATATCAACCTGGTAAATACAATAAAAGATTTTCAGTCGGAACGAATTTAACTGGGTCAGCTCGGGAAAACGCAAAAAACAAAAGTTTAATTTAAGGCCCTACAAAAAATGTTTTGAAATACTATGTACTACATATAGCTGTTTTCTGAAAAATCTTGCACACTGATTTGAATATGATTAAATACATGCAGTATCAAATTTCCAACAGATATCAGGAATTGGCCAATTAGACAACAGCTACTAAGCAATAATGGAAGACATCATTTAAACAATAGGATTGGGCAGCACTGAATTTAAACCTTAAAATAAACATTATTTTTGCAGACAAAAAATCTATTGCTGCATAACACACCATCAAGAAACAATTAAGCTAATATAATGAAAATATGTTACCTTCCACTTTTAGGTATGCCTTTTCCGATTTGGCTCTCATGGTGATACCTGCAGAACCATTGCAGCAAACACAAGTCACAATACAGTAGTATGCACCATGGTTTTCCCTTCTAATGTTGTCAAATCGAAGAACAGCTCCAGATCTCTTTATCTTAAAATTTCTCCCTTTCTCATATTTCTTCATCAACTTGATGCCATTATGGTACCATTTGACCTTGACCTTTTTCCTTGGGCAGCCCTTGGGTCGTTTTATGTTGCAGTGAAAAGAATGTCCTTGGTCTTCTTCTACAGTGGCATTTTTTGGAGACTTTATAAATTCCATATCTGTATAAAATTCAAAGGAAAAAATTGTTCTAAACAAATGTCACATAATATACTTATACCAGTATGTCTCTGGCATAAAAAAAATAAACAAAACAATATGCATGGATGAGATATAACCTATCTACTGTATCTACTAGTTTTAAAAACCTCCAGAACTCCAGGAAAATAAGAATTCCTTCCTAGATGCAAATTTTTTTGAGATTCAATTTTCTTCTAGCAATTAATTAGTTCAAATAGATTTGCATTTCTGACTCTGTCAAATGTGTTATCTCAAAATCCGACCTATCATCTCGGTCTGCTGGATTTGTTGAGGGGGCAGGCAAGCTAATGACGATGAGTACAAAAATAAATTTATACCACCAATTTGGGGCTCATAAGGGCATACAAGTCAAGAAAAAACATATAAAAGTAGAAAATTCAAGAACTGATATTAACAAGACTGATAGTACAAAGAAGCAAAATTATTCAAGTATATTAATTAAGTTGTGCAAGAAGAGCTGTAATATATAAAGAAAAGCAATAAAACCCTCTTACTAAAAAATATCTCATTAATATTTCTTTCGAATTACATGTAGTATTTCATTTTCATATGAAGTTATTAGCCATTTTTCACCAACTTAAAAAAAAATAATACAAGATACTGGATGTGCCTGTATGGCCAAACTCCAAGGTTCAAGGTTCATAAGTTTTAAAAAATTGTGGTACAAAAAAGAAAGGTATACACATATGGAATATGAACGCAACTCCATTCAAAATTTAAAAGTTCTCGTGGAAAAAGACGCAGAAAAATTAAATGTCCAAAAATCTCAAGAAAACCTGTCAAAAACAATTTTTGAAAACTCAGCATCAAATTTTACATGTCATGTATGAATAAGGAATGAATCATCAAAGTCTTCTGAATAGACAATGCATTGACACTGAATCTGGCATCTCTATGTACAAGATTTAATACAGTCAAACCTCATTTAATATCTTGGACTCGAAAGGACTGAGAAAACCAAATATCTGTGGATTCGAGATATCAATGGTAAAAATACTTAGAAAATAGGTGGTTGGGACTTCTGAATCACTTTTGACATAGCCAGAGATATCAGTGTTAGAGATACCAAAGTTCANGAGATATCAGTGTTAGAGATACCCAAGTTCAACTGTATATATATAGTTGATATTTAATACCTGTACAAAGTATAAATCTAGCCTTCATGGCCTATTCAATTTGCAAAACTGTAACAAGGAATAGGAATTTTAGAATATCATATTCCCTGTACACTAAATAGATTTTGAAGGTTTTATCAAATGTAACGTGTTTGATTGAGCAGTTGAAAGGTTGCTCTGGTCTTACTAGAACTTTCTCATTTACAATCATTAATAGAAGTACGATATACATCATCTTGCTTTCAGATGTGATTCACAATGGATTTAGTTTATGACTAATCTCTGCGAGTTTTAATGGGAATAAATTGCGGGCTTGACACACCCTTCTGACCCCGATCAAGTGTGCAATGCATTAGGTCATCCCCTCCCTAAAATCATCATGATAGTTGTTCTTAGATAATCGGCAAGCATTTTCTGAACTCTTTTGATAACTTTTACATATATGGGGTTTCTGTCACCTTTTCATACATTCCAATTAAAAGACCAGGCCAGGTCTACAGCACTCCTATCCACACACTAATACATTAAGCCTATCAGACAGACTATGAATTGAAACCAAGAAGCATGACACATTATACTTAAATTCAAACATCAAAGACTTTCTTTACCCTTCTCAATCATTTAGATGAACTTTTATATCATTTCTAAACCAATTTCAGATGGGGAAGATATGCCACATTCACAAAACTAATTGTGGGCATATAAGATTATTCATAGGCTTATATATCACTTGATAAATTTCTGTCATTAACATAAAATGCATCCGTTTTATCACAGCCTGTTTGCTACATTGATAGAATACAACACATCAAACACATCTCTCTCATCAAATATTCAACTTTCTTTGGAAGATAACTTTCTCCAAATTCATTTTCTTTTGAATGTTAAAGGATGCAGATAAAATGAGTTTTGTAAGAACCACACATACACAAGTATACCAACTTCAACTTGAAATTCAAACCAAAATCTAACGGAAAATAAAATCACGACCAACGCCAGCATGGCACAATATACCTGTAGATTTTAATGAAGGAAAACATATTTTAGTGGAATTTATATTTTAGCCGAGTTATCACTGTCATTTGTGTAATCAACAGGCATCCTACACTTGGCATAAGGGGTATTGCATACCAAGTTTGATGTTCCCCATCCCAAAAGTTTAGTCTGTATCCTGCATACAAAGTAATACTACGACCTTGACCTTTGACAAAAGATGTCCTCCACTTAGTATGAGGAGTATGTGTTTCAAGTTTGATTGTCCTTGCCCCAATCCTGTAGCATGAATAGAACTCTTGGTTAAACCATATCGTGGTTCTACCCGAGGTTGAGAAAGTCACAATTTTGGTTTCCTGTCTGCCTTCCTAAGTATACATTTAGTTTTATGTTTTTTTATAGGCTTTCAAATGATTAAGAAATTTAATCACTATGACCATTTTGGCCCCAACCTGGTACCAAAACTCCTACCCTTGGGATCATGAAATTTATAATTCTTGATAGAGACCTTCCTGCTCTACATTTTCTGGGAAAATCTTTTAAAATTGGTAAGTTTTTTGTCCCACCCCTGGGGTGCAGGAGTCNATTTTCTTACAAAGAAAATCTTAAAATTGGTAAATTTTTTGTCCCACCCCTGGGGTGCAGGAGTCCTGAGATTTGCAACTGATATTCCCCTTGTTTAAAAGATGCTTCATACCAAATTTGAAAAGAATCAGCATTGGACTTGGACCAATAGCAAGAGGTCACCTGGGTGACTCAAGTGACTGAAAAACCACCAAAAACCAATAAATAAAACATGTATGATATATTTTACATCTCATTGTAAAAAGATAAATGCTCAAATGTACCATTCAATTAGCGGTTTAACTGATAGTTTACTCCATATCTAGAATGTATCAGAAAAGATTCCCTAAATATAGTTACCATTTAACTAAATGCTTTCTGCTGACAGTAATCAATGGTGCATTTCTTGCAATAGCTGTTAATGAACTCTATTACTGTGCTAGAACATCTGTTCACTCTCACCCTGGCATCTTCCTCATAATAACCCCCAATGGTCAGCTACACAGTTAATTAAAGGACTGATTTCACAAACATTTGTTAGAGGCTGAGTTATTGCAGTTTTCTTGTTGATAACAAGAGGCTATCTGTCAATACTAATACAGTTTTCTGTATACTTCTCACTTCCAACTTGGTAGTCTATTTAGGGTAAATTGATCTCTTGTTTTGATAAAACTTAACATTTTGACAAGATAATTTGTATTAAC